>JAPYZM010002984.1:0-12271 GCA_030522845.1 Psyttalia concolor
GCAGGACCAAACGACAGCCATCTTCGTCACGTCGGCAGCCCAAGGTTGAGCGTCCAGGTGTCGATATGGCTCAGAGATCAGTACGATGTCAGGTTTTAGCTCTCGCACGTAGTATCCGCATTATCGTTTTCTGTTCATCTTAATATGTGCCTCCCTGAATACAGGGCATCTATCGCTTCCAGCGATATGTGCACAGTCCTTCGATAGATCTGTCTCAGTACATAAATCACAATGGGCTTCTTTTCCACAGACAGAAGCTTTGTGTTCATCTGTCCCACAATTTGTACAGAGCTTAGCTCTGTCTACTAAGCTCCTGCATCTGATGGCGAGATGTCCGTAGTGCCAATACTTATACCATTTGACCAATCTCTCCACCCTCCGAATGCTGCAGTTCACCCAGCCGATGCGAATTTTGCCGCAATCCCCCAGCACCTTCATCGCAACTGCTGAGGCGACCCTCACCGATGGAGTCTGGGTACCTCCATAGGCCTTGCGCAGAGACCTGATCGCGTCCGAAGCAATTTGACAATTCACTCCAGCTGCAAGCTTCAGGGTTTCAAGCACCTCCTCCTTCGTCGTCACCTCCTCAAGGTTCTTGATCTCTAGGTCTTCTTGCGGCCCCTTGTTCAGGACATCCGCATCGGTTCCGAGGAGTTCGATAATGGCCTTATGCAAGCTACCAGCTTCTCTCTCCTTATCTTTCAATAGGATGATGAGCATATCTCCTGTGGTCGTTTTGTCGACGCAATCACGAGCCTGCTCCGTAGGTATCTGCTCTTTCCCACGTTTGAGCACTTCCGAGTACTGTCCCTTGTCTTTCGGGAGGACGATTAGAGCGTTGGGTCTTATTACTGGTGCCCTCTGCTTCGTCGGTTTATTGGCCTTGAACTTCTCGAGCGGATGCGCCTCTTCCTCTTGGATTTGACTTCCTCCCAGTCAGTTGATTTATGTGATTGGGCTGGTTGCTTACCGGCCACAACTTGGGCGACCTTCAAATCGCTTTCCTTCTTTTTCGTCTTCAGGTCCCTAGTGTCCGTTGGTGGCGACTCCCGTGACTTCCTCTTTACTGTGGACGCCTTGCTATCGGATAATGCAGAGCTCGCATCCTCAAACTCCGATTCTATGGAGGTAGCAGGGTCCTCAGTGAGCGTTCGGGTTCTTCGTGCAAGGAAAGCTGTCGCTATGTTTGGGATGGGCTTCACTTGTTCTACGTGTGCTCCATGTAGCCTCAGGCGTCTGGCAGAGGTGCTAATGGAGTTCACCAACTCCCTCGCATGAGCGTTAATGCTCCTCTTTTCTTTCACGTAGGCGATGAGGTCATCAATGAGCTGCTCATGCCTATCCCATAACCTGTTGGTCGTCGAATTTCCCCTCAGCACTGCTTGTTGGCCTTGCTGCGGTTTATCTCTCCTTGTGGCAGGTAAGGCCAAGGAGTTCACCTTTCTGGAACGTGATGACTGTCTCTTCCCAGAATCCAAGGAGCCAACATTGGCCACCCGGGCTTTCACCCGATCGGAACCAACGGCAGGATTTACCTCTATCAGAAGAGTTACCGCCTGGGATAATATCGTTGTATCATCAGCACTGTCCATTTTCAACTGGCTATTAGCAGAGCCATCGCACGGGCTTTTCTAGGGAGCCCACCCTGCGCACCCTTGTTTGAGAGTTGGGTTTCTCTAAACTGCTTCTTAGTTGGGATGAATCTCTTAAGCGCTTCCACTAGCGACAAGGTGTTGTAGTTCCCAGGAGGAGTGTGTGTGTGTGTGTGTGTGTGTGTGTGTGTGTGCGTGTGTGTGTGTGACCGAGATCACTTTTTTTCGTTCACGCTTTCTGACGAGCGAATAGTGCGATCGGAATGGGGTTGGTCGCGATAGATCGATGTCCCGAAGGACAAGATCGGCTTCGTTTGGGAGTGAAATCACATTTAAACTTATCGGAAAAATATTTACTAGGTCCGTTGAGGGCCGAATAAAAAGAAACAGTCACGCAAGGTATTGGGACACCGGCCTCAAATTGTTTCATTTTGCATTTCACGTGGAATTGCTCATATAAAACACCTCAACGAGCGCGTGTTAATAAAGGAACTATATCTTGACAATGTAAGGAAACAATCCTATTGCTACTTCATATTTATATTTTGATTGTTAATTTCAGATCGGTACAATAGCTGGAAATCTTATGATAAAACACAAACACAATGAGTTCCCGTCAGATCTCTTCCTCATGCTGGAAACTGCAGGGGCTGAAATTCACATACGTAACAATTTGCATTCTCTTTGGCCATTTCGTTGCATAGATGTAGAACATAGCCTTGTTGCGCATAACTTATGCCGTCTCGGTCTTGAATCACATGTTTTTTTTGTACAAAACGTAATAGTACATTATGTTACTAGGAGATGAAAGTATTATCTGCCGAATGTGGATTTATAATCCGAGCTGAAGACGAGAATTATCATCACATGAGTAAGATAATACTTTTTTCATCACGCTGTGTCGGAAAAGTAACTTTTCAGTCACTCTCCGCTTCGCGTCGAGGGACTAAAAAGTGCTTTTTCAACACATTGAGATGAAAAATATTGTTCGTAACACGTGAAAAAAGTGGTTTTTCACTCGTGGGATATCACTCGTCTTCGGCTCGTGATATAAACCTCCCACTCGCCAAAAACCATTTTTTTTCACTTCTTATGAAATATACTATATCGCCGAGTGACGTATAACATTTTTCGGGGCGAGAGACGAAATAGTATACGATTTTTCCTCGCAGTCGAATCACCGGGGCAGAAAAGCATCGTCAACTGCATGCGCTTCATGAATATGGATATGAATCACAAAATCATATACAGCATATCGCTTCCAGCATTGAGCCCTGGGCATGTTTATCGATCTTACAAGGTACCTCGCCAACATTACCCCAAAAAAGAATAATGGGTGCAGTGGAACTATTTCATTTTCGACACCATTTACAGATAATGCCGCGGGCACAAAATGCCCACGCCTATGTGAACGCCGGATTTCTTTTCAAATTGGATGCGGATGGAAAGGTACTGGAGAAACCCAACATACTTCTTGGTGGAATTAGACCTGATTTTGTAAGTTCATACTGCACATCATTGATTTCTGTGTCACTCATTTCCGTTCATTACAGCATTAAGTGGTCATTAGTTTCAGTTCATTACAGTATTAATGGCGAAGAAAGTGTATTACAAGTACATTGTTGAAGAAGTATAAATAGCCAAAATTAGAGTGTTTATTATTCATTTTTTCGCAGCTGCATGCTGCGAAAACCGAAGAATATCTGAATGGTAAATCGCTGTTAGACAAGGATACCTTTAAACAGGCGATGGAAATCCTCACTTCGGAAGTCGCTCCCGATCATATTCTACCGGATTATTCTCCCGAGTTCAGGAAAACCCTTGCACAAGGATTGTTCTATAAAGTGAGAGATTGATGATGGCTGAAGTATTCATCATTCACTGATGTGATTTCATTTTTCCCTTGCAGTTTGTTCTCAGTCTGAAATCAGAAGATTTGGATGAGAAATTACGCAGCGGAGGTATAATGCTGGAACGAGAGCTGTCCTCAGGAAAATGTGATTATAAAACAGACGAAAACCTCTGGCCATACAGCAAACCACTGCCGAAGATTGAATCCATCTATCAGACATCCGGTGAGGCACAGTACGTCAATGATATTCCACCTCAACCGCATGAAGTATTCTGTGCTTATGTGATAAGTGAAGTTCACAGTGGCAGAATCGCTAGAATTGACACCACTGAAGCACTGGTAATTTGGTTTTCTTTGACGCATATTGATGGTGTGCCAATAAATTTTCCTATTGAAAGCAGCACATATTTTGTTGGAATGTTTATACATATAATCATAATCGATAGGGGACGAAAGGTGTGGTAGCTTTCCTCTCAGCAAAAGATATACCTGGCAAAAATCTTTGTATCGTTGCAGCCAATAAAAAACTGTTCGGCCTGTACGATGAAGTGGTAAGTGTTATCTTCATACTTTTTATGCTTTGCAACTTCTGATTCATGCAGAGAAATTTCCAAACTTCCAGCTATTCGCTGACGATGTTGTTACGTATACCGGCCAGGTAATCGGCATAATCTGTGCGGAGACTCAATTTCTCGCTCATGACGCTGCGCAGAAAGTAAAAGTGCATTATGTAGACATATCGAACGAGAAACCAGTGATAACTAATGAGGACGCTATTAACTCCAATGATAAGGATAGGATCAGGGAATGTCTCAATGTTCCTGCAACAAGAAAAGGTTTTTCATCAATTTCATAGCATTATATCTTTTAGTGAACTTGGTTGGAGAGATGAAGATGTTAAACATGTATCTGATGATTTCCTTTCTTCGACTCTCTTTCTCGTATAAGGTGAGAATCCAGTTCAACAAGTCATAAAAGGAACATTCAATTGTGGCAGTCAGTATCACTTCACAATGGAACCGCAATCCTGTGTCTGCATCCCGACGGAAGATGGCATGGATGTCTATCCATCTACTCAATACGTAGATCTTACGCATGTCTCTATTTCCTCCTGTATTGGTATACCAAACAACAGGTAAATTAATGAACATGTTCTCCTACAATTAATTATATTACATACTCCAGGAATCAATCGGTAAATATGCATTCCAATAACCCCACACATTTGGCGATATAACTTCAACAAATATGAATATTTTTGTGATCATTTTTACCATCATCTTTGTGTTGCTCCTTGTCTGGTCCTATGACAAGCTGTGTTATCTTTGGGACCAGACACCACCACCTCTACACCGGTAGTCCTGGGTTACCCAAGCAGTGGTGAGGTCAATGATGTTTCATAGTACGTAACAACCAAACAAATAGTTTCCGACAAACGGGAGTTTTAGATTCACAGCCTACATCAAAAATTGTAAATACATACCAAATATGAAAGAAATCGGAGGAGCGGGTATCAAACTGCGCATTTATCAATCAATTCTATGGGGCACTCTTAAAAAATAATAAAAATCACTGGAGAAATTGTTTGATTTCATCCAGGATCAACATAAATGTTCGACGACTGGGCGGATCTTATGGTGGAAAACTCGTGAGAAGCATCCCCGTCAGTTGTGCGTGTGCCGTTGCGGCGTATGTATTGAACCGCCCAGCGCGATTCATTATGACCATCGAGAGTACTATGATGACAATAGGGAAACGATTTCCAGTCAAGCATGATTATGAGATCGGAGTTGATGCTGATGGTGTTGTCCAGTACTTGAATCAGAAAACGTATCACAATGCGGGTGGCTCGTTTAATGAGCCAATAGCAGGCGTTTGTTTTCACCACTGCAATTCATGCTATGATAATACAACGTGGAACTCTCTGGGTTACGAAGTCCGCACTGATATTCCATCCAATACATATGCTAGAGGACCAGGTTAGTATCGAATTGACCCTCTCATTGTCGACTTGACCATCCGCAGAATTTCTCTCTCATCTTGTTTGTGACCACTAACCGAACTACACATGGGAAATCAGCTCAGTATTTGCATAAATCTAGATTCTATGCGCTGAAGAGGCAAAAGGAAAGGAAATTTTTAGAAATAATAAATGATCTCAATAATTGATTTATTTAATGACGGTAAAACTTAATTACTAGCTTTCGAATGGAATTTTGCAGGTTGATAATTATATCTGAAAATCTCTGTGATTCATTCGGTAACTTTAGTTGCTAGATTTAAGTTAAGGTCAACTGGAAACATTTCTCAAATCAGGTCTTAATATTCTCAAGACTTAATAGAAGAAGACTTCATACGACGTGCATCTATACCCATATTTTATGTCCATGCCTTGGGCTGGCCCCAACAGAAATTACATTTCGTACTCTTTGCATTTATGTCTACCCCACAGAATCATAACTTCTACTCTGAAAGTCATCTTACAGGGGAAATGTTCCTTGAACCTTGAACTGAGTTTGAAATGCGGCTAGTGTGAATGATACAGCGAATGATACTTGATACGCTGTTGTTTTCCAACGTCTGCATCTATGGCTCAAGATTGTTATTGCGTTTATTAGAATTTGAAGCTCAACAAAGTGTGATGGCATTCCGTTGACCTTTTTAGTGTTTAGGTTTCAGGGATAGGGTATACGTAGGGTATAAATAACATTTGCAAAGTCGTAGGTTCCACCTCGACTTTCACTTTGCTGATATTACACAACGACCAGAAAATCCATGCAACCCAAAAATCATAGGCTGTCATCATCTGACTGTACAATACATTCATAAAAGAGCAAAATTTGCCCACAGACGTTCTCTCTCGAGCACACATACCCGGTTATAAATGAGGTTGGTGTCCCCACACTCTTTACCCCAAGCTGTAATTTCTAGATATGGTTGGCACCACACATTGGGCGCCACTGTTATACTGAAGTCAGCATCACTTTTAACATGAAATGCCCCCACCACCACCTTAATTTTGCGTGTGATCGCGTTACCCCCACTGCTGCGTTTGATGTTAAAAGTTATACGGACTGAACAATATACGAATGTCAGCATAAGTTTTTCTTTCGTTTTTAGGAGTGGGAACACTGTTACCAATGGCAATTACGTGGAGTGGGGGTACTTAGCGATGTAAAAACTTATGCTGACTTCAGTTTAGGTCTCCAGAAACCCTAACTTAACCTAAACTGCCATCCCTTCTCCGTTAGACGAGGTTGCGAATTTAGAACTGATTGAACGAGCTGAAAGGTTTACCTTGCGCCACTCTCCGCAAAGGTTGCTTAGATTTTGTAGGACAAATCAGAAGTCCACCTGCTCTAGTTAATCAAATACGAGGCTTTGTATTTGAAGGGCCAACGGTTCTCGAATTAATAAAGCCAGTGAGCCAGAGATGCATTTCTCAAGTGAAAGTCGATTAAATTGTCAGCCTACAGTGGAAAAGTTTGAATGCTTCGGAACATATTCTCAACAACGTCCAAAGCTATTCTATTCCGTTCATCAGAAAGCTACCAATAATTCTATCGCTTCTAACCGATGTGTACAACCAGAGAATCATCTCAAATGTTGAAAGAAATGAAAGCAATATTACAGCAAACACTAATAGATAAAGGAAATTGGGAGATATTCATGTCTTCCGTATTCTTGACCTTCAAAGCGGATGAAATATTCGTCAAACCTTCTATTTTCGATGTTTGGACGATTTTCTTCACCTGCCAAAATTTCGATTGATAAACCAGCTGAAAGTCCCTTTATTTCTTCAAAGGAACGATTTCACAGCAAAGATCGATGGCCTTCAGACGTATCTCCAGGTTTACATCAAGATTGATCAACGATATCTTTGCTTGTCATACGAAAGCCACCTGTTCAACGTGAAATGTTTATCTCTTCATCAGCCTATCGATAGCTTCTTTAGTCTTCTCCAGAATACGAAATTGCTTGGCTATTAGGACACCCGGAGCTTAGAAGTTCGATCCAAAGTGCTTATGAGATACGTCTCGAAAGAACGAATTCAGCAAGACTGCCCCCCGCCCTTCTCCGCTGATTCTGAGAGTACTCCAACATTTGATTTTTAAAAAAGGGTACTTTTGTACTGGTGGGACAAGGCCTTGTAGAGGGGAATCCTGAAAAAACACGAGTCGAGCCGCTGCTATTTAACTTCGAGATCTTCAAAACCACTTGTCTTGGCAACAGGCCGCCTTTCACCAAAGCTTGATCAGTTAATTTGAACCTAGTAAGTGGTCTATCGGAAGTTAAGATTGTGCTTTCCGGTTAGCGAGGCTTCCTGGGGAACTTATTCGTCTGTATCGAATCAATGATTCACCAGGCGCAAAAAGAATAATGTCCCACCGGATAGGCCGAATGCTCACAACCTTATTGCATACTAGAGTTCCTTATTCATCTCTGAGAACTTGGCTCACGACTCAGTTCTCAGCCATAAGTTAGTAATTTGTTAATTTGACAATCCGGGAGCAAAGATCAGCTTAGCTCTCATCCTCTTATCAAACAAAGTCCTTAATATTCTGGAGGTCCCAAAATTTTCCAGATTTCGATAGTTTCTCCGAGATTTTCCGTTTTACGGTTTGTTAATAACTGCTGGCATCCGGAAAAAGGTATACGATCTGCCACTTCTCCTGATCAGTTCAGACCATTGTATCATTCAGGACGATGAAATTATTCTGTGCCCAGAATGAAGTTCAAAGACTAATTCTATTGTCCATCGCCAATGAGGGGGGAAAATCGCTTGAACACCAGAACTCATTTTCGATTTGGTGGATTATATTGAGTTACTTGTTTCTCTAACAGCTCAAAGACGTAAAATTCATAAAGACCTTTCTCATATGTCTATTACGAGAAGGCGTTGCCGGAACCCTGCATCTCGAACGATTATTCCTCGTTGGATTCGGAATGTCTTCAAGAACGGGGGAATCGGAGCGACCCCTAATTTAATTAGGTCTGCAATAGCATCACCATCAAACTATCAAACTTAATCTAGATGCACTATTCAAAAGGGACAATTGAAAAGGGCCTAACAACTGTTTTAAACATAATTGCAAAAGCATACCGAAATCTGAATTTTCCACACAAACTAATTTATTAACCAAAAATTTTACACCAGTCTAATGCCGAAGGTAACAAGTTGTCTTTTGTGTGCTGCGTTGTACACCTTCAAACATTCAGGCTTATTTCGTAAATTCATGAAGTCACAATCCATTTTCAAGTACTGTCAAATTATCAACATCGCTCCTGAAGGTCAAGTCGAACGCGCAGACATGAAATAGGATCTTGTCCATCCCGAAGGAAAGGACCGGATATGTTAAGTCTTGCCGAGGGTTGACCCTAGAGAGATTTTGCCGTCACCAGAAACGATTCTGAATAATAATAATAATAATAATTTCTCATTTGCGACTATCAGGCTCGTCACTGCTACGAAGCCTGATATCATCCTCTTCGACTTTGAAAACAAAGTCATTTATGTGATTGAGTTTTCGGCGTCAGCCGAGTGCAATATATCCCGAAAAGAAGAGGAGCAACGGCGCAAATACCAGCCTCTCCTGTTTGAGCTGCGTCAGTTGAACCGTAGGTTGAGGCTGTTATCCTTGGGTCTCTCCGACTGGTAAGGCAACATGACTCCGGACTGCAGTAGAACTCACCCTCTGGTTGGAGGGAGCACTACTGCAGAGCGATTAGGACTTAAGTGTATCGCTTGGCTTGCCGGATGGTCGTCGAGGTGATGTCGGCACCCTCGCGGATCATTCAGCGATCTCATTCATAACGAAAATAATAATATTTCTGAGTAATAATTCTTCCGTATTTTTCATCATTCAAAAGAGAAATACTAGGGAAGATACGTGAAGGGTTCAAAAGTAGGATTTATGATTCTTTACGATACATATGCATACAAAGGGTACGAAAGGTAATTTACGAAAGACCCAAGTTGTGCAAGACCTGATATGTCCCTTGAGACGTGATCATCACAATTATGAACGGATGTTTCTCCGTTCTTTTTTAAATCTCGAAATCTGACTTTTCATCAATTTGATTGATGTTTAAAAGTCAATCTAAAAAACTCGACCCCATCCGTATTATTTTAATATTCTACCAATTACTGCAATTCGCAACTGCCACTGGCCCAGCACTGGCGAAGTCCCGTCCGCCGAGGTCTGGCTACCAATGCTCATTGTCAACTTGACCAACCCTGGTCCAACCCTTGACCAAGCTTGATGGCCCAAGTCCAGCCTCCGTGCTATTTTCCAGGTTGGCGAATCCTTGAACTAAACTTGGGTAGCCAAATCTGGCGAACCTAGTCTTGTGCCAGTTCTGGCCTGTTTCGTGAATATTTGGATTTGTTATCGAGGCACCTGGGGAAGGTGCATACAATAGAATTTTTTTCTGCATCATAAACATGTTAATGATTTTAGGTTCCACTGAAGCAATAGCAATGGTAGAAAATATGATGGAGCACATAGCTCACACACTCGGTAAGGATCCGATGGAAGTACGTTTGAATAATATTCTGCCATCCCATAAAACCGAATTAGCTGCAATGATAGCTGAGATCAGAGCCACATCAGACTACGATGCACGTGTCAAAGCGGTCAATCTTTTCAATAAGGTATGAGACATCTGATATCTGTACATCTGGCGATCACATAATTAAGGACTATGTATCGTTTTAACGCCACAGGAGAACAGATGGAAAAAAAGAGGCATCAGTTTACTTCCGATGCTTTATCCATTTTTAGTATTCGGTCAGTGGCACGCCCTAATATCAGTGTATCCGATGGATGGTACAGTTGCCGTTTCTCACGGAGGAATAGAATGTGGTCAAGGAATTCATACCAAGGTTTATTGATATCGTTGATCAATCAATAATAATTTACCATTTTTATTTTTGAATGATATATCTCTGCAGGTCTCCCAAGTTATAGCTCATACTCTAGGGATTGATCTTGATATGATCAATATAAGGCCGACTAATAATTTTGTAGCGCCTAGCAATTTCGTTACTGGAGGAGCTCTGGGAACTGAATGTGCAGCGAATGTGAGTATTAACAAGTAATTAGATAGGTTTTATTTATGGCATTTATATGGTTTTATTCCTTTTGACCCTTTGTTTGGTCAGGCAACGATAACCGCATGTCAGCAGCTCCTTGCACGTCTCGAGCCGATAAGAACTAAATTGGGGAATCCCACGTGGAAGGAATTAGTCGCTACTGCTTACGCGGAGAACGTTAATCTCTGCGTTCAAACTATGTAAGGATTCGTTTGCTATAATCTGTACAGTATCCCCACCCCTTAACCATAATTTTTCCACCGCTCACTCAGTATTTAAATGAATGACTGACACGTTTAAGGTTTTATCCATTTGACGTTGAAGCAATTGTTTTAAAAAGTCACCCGGGAACGTTCTCAAAAAAGGGGTACACACAACCTCCCCACACACACACACGCCACCACGAACACTTTACTAAAATCATCAGTGGAACTTCTGCATTTCATGACATTAAAAATGTTTGAGGTGAAACCAATAACTGTCTATCGAGAAGTTAAAAATCACTTTATTAAAAAAACAAGCAGGGAGCCGGAGCCATTTGGCAAGAGGCATTCGGTTGTTAATCAATTCATTAATTTTTTTTTCTTTTTATTCTATCAATTTTATCAATTTTATTGATAGCAGGCTTCCGAACAAATTCTTTGCAATCAATTCTTGTATAGAAATTCGTCGTCAACCTCTTTTATTTCGTCTCAAAGAAAAGTTGAATATTTTTTTTACTAATCAATCGATTCTACCCATTTTCAATGTTCACTATTAGCTATTAGAGTAAGAATTATTTCATTTAAAAACAGAAAAAAATTGAAATATCTCGGAAATTTTGTATAGACGGGTATGCATATTTTGATGGACATAGATAAAACTCATCAAGACGAATATTTTGAACAAAAAAATTGGAATCGGTTTGGATAGTTTTTGAGTTATTTGCAAAAACCGTTTCAAGAACAAATAGCGATTTCTCAACAACGGCTCGACCGATTCAGCCCAGCTTCAATCCCACACATTTCGGTACGAAGAAGAAACTTCGTGCCAAATTTAAAGTTAATATAACCATTTTTCGAAATACTAGTGTGAAAACAATTATTTTTTCGAAAAAACAGAAAAATAGAAATATCTCAGAAACTTTGCATGAATGGGTACATATGTTTTGATTGGTATAGATACAATTTGTCGAGACGAATATTTTGAAAAAAAAAAAACAGTTGAAATCGGTTCGATAGGTTTTGAGATATTTACCAATAAAGTTTCAGAAACAACTGGCGATTTCTCAGGAACAGCTCGACCGTTTGAGTTGAATCTTGGCACAGACTTGGTCCTTACTAATAAATCGCCCAAAATTTCAGCTCATTCAGAATAACTATAGTTAATTATCCTTTCAATTTTGTAAAAGTTGACCACCGAGTGGGCCAAATTGACCATGGCCACATACACACAAGGTGTTCCCACTTTGTACTTTTACACTTCAGACCATTGTACATAATTTCCAAGCAAAATTGGAAAATCGAAAAATCCGATGATTTCAAAGCTTCCGTTCGGAAGCAAAAAAAGAGGCAAAGTTTTTTGTCACCGATCTATACTTGCTATACATCTATATTGTATAGTATGGGAATTTTAATTTTTTTCAGAATTTCCTATATATGAGGCATTCTTTGTCAATCCAGCCAACTGTTTTTTGTCATGTCTCCGAAAATTCTGAAAAAATTTTATCTTTTTCTAGGGGCTAAAAGGGCA
>JAPYZM010002985.1:0-12262 GCA_030522845.1 Psyttalia concolor
CGTCGAGTGACTAAAAAGTGCTTTTTCGACACATTGAGATGAAAAATATTGTTCGTAACACGTGAAAAAAGTGGTTTTTGACTCGTGGGATTATATCGCCCCTAATTTTTTGCAATACCTGCCAAAATTGGCTTTGAGGGAAGGTTTTGAGGGCAAAGTGGTTTTAAGTGGTGGGTAAAGCGAAGATTTACACACGAGTTTCACTTTACGCACGTATTCTGACTTTTACGCACACTGTGCGGAAAAGTACCACTTTACGCACGAAAACCGGTACCGAAAAGTGAACTTTTTGGGCAGGCATTGCAAAAACAACATTGAGACCTCTCACCCTCCGAACGTCGTAAATGCGTCCCAATCGTAAATGCGGGGGAGAACGATCCTCTCAGGACTCACCAGTGACTCCCCCCAGATCTCCTGCTGAAAATGCCAAATGATCTCAGGATCCAATACTGAGTAATAATGAGTTCGTCAGTAACCAATGCCTATCAGACAATGATGAGAATTTTAGTCGTGTCAGACAACGCCACAAGAAACCTAGGGTTGATGACAAGAAAATCCCCAGTCAGGAGCAGAAGTAATAGTCGAACCCGAGGTTCTTCTATCAGGAAAAGTAGAGTCAGAACGGTCATCAAGGATCATGTAGCGTTATTTCTCGAAGATGTGCAGAATAATATATCTTAAATTTGTAGCTGTATGACCCGATAGGTTTACGGAAGCTTAAATAATAAAAGAAACTCAATTATCATCACTCAATTTGTGATTGACAGTGTCATTGTCAACGATAAAGTATCGATAAAAATGTGGGTCATGGGTTGTCGGGATTTGGATGAGGATTGTTTTTTTTCATAAGAATTTAATACATCTCCACCAAATTCCGAAGTATGAGCAATAAACTAGTGACGCGACCCGACCGATCGTTGCATTTCCGTATTGAGTGACGCAAATCTTTCATTGCTCATATGTCAGATTATAGAACTCAACAATTTCTCGTGACTTATCGGTAGAACTGGTGAAATTAGAAGACAAATATTATCTCTTATCAGACTATAAATAATTCACGACATCTAATAAAACAATTGACGAGAATCAGAAGTGAGTAAAATTTACGCTATCCATTTGTGTAGTCAAACCCTGATCTAATAACAACAGCGCTCGATTGAATTGCCGAACAATTTCTGCATAAATGTTGAATCTGATAAACTAGTCTTTAGAATAATGTTGAATAGACGAAACAATTATTGCACGAACCGGCATTTTTAATCTTAATTCTTGAATGACCCCTGTCAACTGAAAGACGGTGGCATAAAGGATAATTAAAATATTAATTAAGAATAAAATCTTGTTTCAGTTCAAAATTAGTAATAAGTTTCTTCAAAATAACATTCTAGAATAAATCGATAACAGCCGTTTCATGACGAGATAATGAAAGGAACCGCAGAATCCACAAGTATGATTGATCATCGAAGACTTTATTCAAGTACAATTGTGCCAGCTTATCACATGATTTGTTTGTAAGGAATTCCTTCAACATAAATACTGATAATTCATGTTTCTAACAGCATTAAGTTTCTGGGATTAGCCTCTGTGCTATTATTCTGCCTTGCAATCGTCAGGTACTCGTCATTGATCTCATCTGACTGCATTTTTGTAAAATAAGACTCTCTCTCTGTGATTATATACCGTGAATCGTCGTAATTGAAGTAGAGACCGAGAACAATGTTTAGGGCTGATGTGTCGTAGGAGTGACAGCCGGAATAGCGGTACTGGGGCTTTTTATTGAATCTGCAGCCAAATGATTGTGCACCTGCGGGTGAAAAAAAATTATCAATTTTTCGTTTTTCTCCAAAGATTAAATTCTTCGCATTCCTATTTGTTTAATTAGAATGGTTATTTGTCTTGGATTTATCTCTCTATTTAATCAACTCATAAATTAAGATGTTGAAGAAATTTTTAGCGTTGAATTGACATTAAAAAAGAGAGCAATTATTTCCCTCAATTTTAATTGTTATTTTATAATTATAATTCTTATTTCAAAATGAAGAAAATTTATCATCAACTGTTTCTTTTGGAGGAGGACAAGAATGTCGAACACTGTATGAATTTTCTGCTTTCATGTAAAAAACAAAGTTCATTAAAAAATTAACAAAAAAAAATAACGTAAGAACTTTCAGTACTTTTGGTAATTTTGGAGTTTTTTTCCGGTATTTTTTTTTAATGAGAAACTCACCTATAGGACAAATGCAATCTCTCGTTAGTGCGCATTGTACCCAGGGCAACATCACATTCTCCCTGATTTCTTTAGTATTTCTAATGACTAAGTGTGAAGCTCTTATGAAAGGAAGAAAGAAAAAACTGTCCGATGATGCATGAAAGTATTCATACATTTTGGGATGTGTCAGTGAACTTATTGCATGCTTCGTTGGCCATGTGAGTATTCCAGAGGGTGGTGAAAGGTACTTCGATACATCGGAATTATTTATTCTCACGTTTGAGTCCATGTATAGTATATTTCCTAGAGTATTTAAAGCTGTCTGAAAGTGAAATAAATGATTCAGTGTCATTTGATATAATGATATCATCAAAATGTTCAATAGTTGCAGTACAGAAAAAATTCTGTTGGATTTCCCTGGAATTTTCTAGTTTTTTTTCAATGAAAAATATCTAATAAAAAAATACTAGAAATTGATTTTTCGCTGCAACTTATTCAATTAAAACATTTCGTGTAGAAATTACTGTCCTCAAATTGTAGGTAATTATAGATATAGTATTATAATTATATTAGTTTGTTTTTATTTGATTCATTAAATTAAAAACTACGAAAAATGAAAGAAATCAAATTCTGGAAATTTCGTATGGAGGGATTTTCACAGAAAGTCCTTGAGAATGATAAAATTCCTCTCAAAAGGTCAAGAAAAATAGAATTTTCAATGGAATCCGGTAGATTTTTCATCAAAAATAAAAATCAATTTACCTGTATGACTAGAGGTCGATAGACATGAAGTCTATCATCTTCAACGTGATTGGGGAATGGCGTCAAGTCGAATGGTATGGCATTGCATCTGCTTGAGTTACATATTGCCCGCAGATTGAGCATAGCATCGTCATTCAACCCCACTCCATAAATTGCAATGTTATTTGTTGGTAAAAAGTGCGATACATTTTTTATAAATCCGTAAATATTGATTTCATTTCCTGGTCGGAGCAGTGTAATGATTGTTACATTCTGGGGTTTTGACAGTAGGGATGGTGTGCTGGGTTGACCATCGAGACCAAGCAGTGCGAGGTACTTGGAGTCTGTCACTAGCCTTTTTTCCTCCACATCCTTCAAGTTTTCCTGCAATTCAAGTCAGTCAAATCAGTCAAAATTGCAACGAAATAAAAAGTTGGGTTGATTGTTCGTTGGCTTAAAATTGTACTAACTTCCAGTGACAATTGTTTATTACTTATTATAATCGTGGTAAATTGAGGAACAACGAAGTGTTTAATAATAAGTTTCATGAAAAATTTAGAATTACCTCAATAATTTTTTTTAACGATCACCTCAATTCTTGCAATTAAAAGAAAACAATGTTGTAAATTCACGAAATAACTCGAAATAAGTATTGTCCCGATGAGTCCCATTTAGCACTTGAAATGTTGGCAAGAGATAAATTTGATATTTACAATTTTTATTAGAGAAATCGTTTTTAAAGAGATACTCAAAAGCTCGTGACAATTACCTGGAAGCTCCGCAATTGTTTATGCGTCTCCGTTACTAAAGTTTGAATGGAAGGTCGCTGATAGCTGAACCCAATAAAAACAACACTAATCCCAACTAAACATATCAGAAACAGCAGCAATCCCTGAAAGCGCATCTCTCATTTTTTTACACCATTGAATTCCGTTATTTCCCTGAATAAATTTGGTCAAAATTGTTGATTGCACCCTGTCTCTCTTAACAATATTGAGGTTAATTGTTCCATCAAAAGCATCATCACTTCTCCCTTTGATATGTATCCAAGTAGCACTTATCCATAGAAGATAGAAATTCGTATCACATTAATAAGAATATCAAAAACTCCCACAATTTTCCATACAACTCATTTTTTATCCCAGTTCGTACGATTGACGAGTTGCTCTTTGACACTTGTTTTTTATGTTTTTCTCGTCTTCATCGCCCGTTCGACACTCAAGACTGGTTGCCAGTAATATGCGCAGCCGAAGTACAGTCGGAAGTAAGAAGAGCCCCCCCTTGTCCACCTCCGCCATAGCCTCTTCATTCAGTCCATCAAAAGTCTCCAGCTGTCAAATTTTGTCATGCACATTAATCGCGTCCGAATCAAGTGATCCTCTGCGAACTCGTCATCTCCTGAAGACCTGTGATAAAATAATTGTCAACTCGGCATTTGCCGAAAATGACATTACTTCAGTCCTCGGAACTCAGTGAAACCCATAGTCTAACCTAAAACACTCCTCCAATTGTTGAAAACAGAGGGGATCGCACAATGGACCCTCGAAAGCACTGAGAGACCATCTAGAAACTCAATCTCTCAAACGAAACGTCATGAAGCTGTTCAAGTTGATAGTTCACCAGAAGAACTTCAGTGACTCAGACCTAATAATAAACCCCAAAGACTGCCCAGGGATTAAACCCGGCGATGTCGTGGAGATCTATCATCCCGAGGACGAGTTCAGTCGTCTTTTGCTTCAAGTGACCACCATCAAGGAGGATCTCCAAGGTAGGTGGATATATTTCATTTTTTTTAGTATAGTATTGAGACAAACATTCTTCAGCCAAGTAAAACGACTTGTCACAAGTAAATATTTGGCACACGATAAATTTCAACAGAAAATCCTAGCGAATTCACTGGATAATTCCACTGATTTTCAGTGAACTGTCTGTTACTTTCTGTTGGCTTCTATTCCATAGAATGTTCAATTGACAATATGTCAGAAATAAAATCAATAGGATCATATTTGCCTATAGAATTTATTCTATTGGCGTCTTTTTTATCAAATTTCTTCCCGTCAAATTGTCCAAGAAAAAGATTTGAAGGACTAGAAGTGGAAGACACGGCCCCTGTAGTTCAAAACAAATAACAATCCAAAACAAATAACAATGTCAACGAATATCCAATAATCTTGTCTTGTAAATTCGCTAGGATTTTCTTGGGACAAGTAAACTTCCTAGGCTGAAAACATTTTATTTCTGATATAAATAATTGGATAAGTGGGAAAAAACAATTGGTCATTTTCTAATGGGAGTTCGACACTCGATAAAACAACTCAAAACAACTCATAAAACGCGGCTTGACTGAAGAAAATGAAAACAATGATTAAATAGCGCATCAAATTATGATTAAAAAAATATTTTAAAAACTTCCGCAGATTTTTTACTAGTTTTTACGAAACTTAAAATTGTATGCAGCTGCTGAGATGTCTCAAATATATTCTAAACATATAAAAAATATATTATAAACAAATAACCTCGATATATCTAATTAAAGGTAGAGAGACAATCAGCGTGGAGAACAACGTTGCCACAATGTTCCAACTGCGTACCTTCGCGGACGTCTACATGAACGTAGTTAACCCGGACGACGTCGCCCTGGACTCGATTGAGCTGACCTTCAAGGACCAGTACATGGGCAGGAGTGAGATGTGGCGTCTCAAGAACTCCCTCGTCAACACCTGCGTTTACATGAACAAGAAGATCGAGTTCTGTCAGTCTAGCATCAGATGCCAAGTCTACGAGATGTGGTCCCAGGGGGACAGAGTGGCCTGCGGAGTCATCACAGACGACACCAAAGTCGTCTTCAGGTCCTCCACAAGCATGGTCTACCTCTTCATCCAGATGAGCTGTGAGATGTGGGACTTTGACATACACGGGGACCTCTACTTCGAGAAAGCTGTCAATGGGTTTCTGGCTGATCTCTTTCAAAAGTGGAAGAAGAATGGCAGCAATCCCGAGGTGTGTACGACTACTGAATTTGATTGGTTCATTTATACTTTGTCAACGGAAATAGAAGACATTAAAATCCCAAAAATAGTAGACCCTGACTCTCAATTAATCAATGATGAAGAGAGTGGGATAAAATGTAATGAGTTCGTTAGAAAATTCTCCTAAATATTTTCTCTCAAACATTTTCTTTGAAAAAATGCCGATTATCAGTCACAAATCCCAAAAAATTTTAACGAAATTTCATAATATTTGTTATTCAATTCTCCTGGAGTTCTATTGAAAATTAGTTAGCCTGTTTTCTCAAAATAAAATATTCAATAGAAATAATTTTATAAAAAAATGATCAGTAGGATTTCATCGTTCTATACAATTTTTGCAATTTCTACATTTTTTAGAAGATTTCTTCGACCTCAATCTTTTAATATTTTAAACTCCATTTTTTATCTGTTGCCATTTGTTTAAATAAACAATAGATAAATTATGACTTCGAAAATTTGGAGCGAGGAATGTCTAGACTCTAGAGTATTTCGGTGCAAAATATGAGCATAAAAAAATGCAGACAAAAGCGAATTCCCCAGATTTTTTTCATTTCGAATGTTATATTATTGCAGGTGACGATAGTTCTCTTCTCGAGAACCTTCTACAACGCCAGCACTTTAGAAGAGTTCCCCAATGACATGAGAAAATGCCTCCAGCAGGACTACAGGGGCCGCTTCTACGAGGACTTCTACAGAGTAGCTGTCCAGAACGAGAGATACGAGGACTGGAGTAACGTTCTCGTGCAGCTGCGCAAGTTGTTCACTGATTACCAGAAAATTGTTCTCGAGTACCACCAGAAGGAGGGAGTCGTGGTCCCGGAGGCGACGAATTCAACAGCAGCTCAGGGAAACTTCCTGGAGGTCCTCAACATGTCGCTCAATGTCTTTGAGAAGCACTACCTGGACAGGAGCTTCGATAGAACTGGCCAACTCTCGGTGGTCATCACACCTGGAGTGGGAGTTTTCGAGGTTGGAAACAAAATTCTCACGTCAGAAAAAAATTAGGAAAAATTTAGAGAACGTTTTATTGATTTTCACAACCTTTTATTCATCATTTTTGGCAATAAAAATATTCATTAGATAATATTCTACGATTAAAATTAATTAAATACTGTCTTCGTGTACCAATTATTCTCTTACGATATTTTCTATAGACTTCGTGGGTGGAATTTTTCAAGTTTTTAAATTAAATTTTTAATTGAATCTCAAAGAATTTCCAGAATTTTTTGTGTGAATTATGAAAATGAACTTTTTGTAGACTCATTTAATTTAGTAAAATACCCCATTTGTTGTTGCCTTTTTCGCAGATTCTATTTGGGCATTGCAAACTGTTGGAAAGTGATTTATGAGGCCCCGATGGGCCGACTAAAAATAAGAATGTCGCAAATATGGTGTGCGAAAAATGTAGTCCGCAAAATATTTTCTATATTTTTGTTTCTTGACTGACTTTCAACCTTCATCTGTCCTAGGTCGACAGAGAACTGACAAACGTCACCAAGCAGAGGATCATCGACAACGGAGTGGGTAGCGACCTGGTCTGCGTTGGAGAGCAGCCCCTGCACGCAGTTCCCCTCCTAAAATTCCACAATAAGGACACCTCAATCAAGGTCCCGGACGACTACAGCATGCCCCACTGGATCAACCTGAGCTTCTACTCGACCAATAAAAAAATTCCCTACTCAACATTCATTCCGAGAATAAAACTACCCCAAAAGGTCTTCAAACAGCCGGCGGAGAACGGCAAGATAATCTGCAAGACGAAGCTCATTCAGGAGGACCCCAGGGAGTGTCTCCACAATACACTCTTCGACTATGACGCCTATGACGCACAAGTCTTTCAATTACCCCCAATTCACACGTCCAAAGTCTCCACGAGAATGAAGAAGACGAGTGTCACCTGCATCGAGACCCACAACAATGGACACCTGCTGAAGCTGCTGAAGAGAAAGATGTCTGATCCTGACATTCACCACCCGACGAGTGAAGTCCATCTGCCAGTGACAACCAGGAGTGCTGCTATCTCCATTCCTTACAGGAGTGACGAGCCTGGGGAGGCTAACGGGGAGGGCGCAGGGGTCAAGACCTCGATGAAGAGCGAATTCGGGGACTCTGAGATCTCGCCACCTTTCAGGCCTGTCGTGGGCAGCGCTGGAAGCCCCAATAACTCGGTCATTCCTCCGGCGAGCTTACACAGGCCGGGAAGAGCCCTCATCAATCCATTCGACCCCTCCCATGTCACCATCAAGTTGACGAGCAATAGAAGAAGGTGGACTCATATTTTCCCCAAAGGTAAGGACACGATTGATTTTCCAGAGGATTGCCTGGAGATTTTGAATTTGTGAATTTATTTTAGACAATTGAAGTACTTGCCGTCAGACGAGGTCTTTGGGACCGAATTTTACCGAGCGAAATACGCAAATATCAGAATTGAGTAATTGCAGTTTCCACTGAATCTTTCCTCCTCATATTTTTCAGGCCCAACAGGCGTTCTAATTCAGCAGCACCACTACCAAGCGATCCCCGCCCACACTCGCTCGGACAAGCAGACCGACGCGAGTTCAGGCGTGAGTTCATCCCCCGTTGAATACGCTCTCACCTCCTCGTCCCTCGCCATCCACGGCGCCATGTCACGCTCAGCCTCCCAGATCGGATTCCAAGACCGTAAGTAATTCCACTCATTTCCCCCCCATTCCTCCCCCCAACGTCCCGCAATCGGGAGACATATGCACCGGTTATAAAGTTAATTAACAGATGCTAAAGGAAAAAATCAACGGGGTCAAGCCCTCGGGACAGCCGATAAAAATGGCCAGAGCGGTTTGCCAGCCGTTAATAAGAGTTTGACACTATTGTGGGGTGCCACTGGTGAACAAGAGTGGACTCCAGCACTCACAACAGGTTCGAAATAATAATCGTCTTTATGTTGTGGCAATATCATCGAGTACAAGATCATGCATTGTGTCATTCAGCCCAAGCGAGATTATTCATGATTTTTTTTTGTCAGGGTTGGGCATATTTCGCTAATAGGATTTTTTGACGTTCCATGACCTCACCGGCCTTTTATCCCTGAAGGGCCAAAATAAAGAAAATGTGTCAGACATCTGTTTAAGGGGAGTCAATCGTGAAGAAAGTGAGGAACTTGAGTAAAGAGACAAGGGATTATACCCTCCGACGGTCAATAATTGAAAAAATACCAATCGATTGATTTCTCTTTTTTTATTTCAGAATTGTTGGGCAATTAAGGCTCTATTTCCATACTAATAATAACAATAACAGGTAATAAGTAATTTTTTGTGCGTTTTTATGCGTAATTAAATACGTTTATTTATCAATGAATTTAATACGTTTTATTACGAAAGTCTGGATTGTTAACAGCCACGTCAATATTTAATATTATTAAAAAACATTCGCGGAGTTGATTGATTATTACTAGAGAGTTCTTCGGCGGATTGTACAATAATCAGGTGCCAACAACTCATTATCAAAAAATTGAGAACTCTATTTCATTACTTGACACCAGAAATGCTTTGTTGTTTGACCCTTTCGAGGTATGACCCTTGTAAAGCGTAATTGTAGTCACTTTTGACCCCCAACAGCCACTAAACAGATCTCCGACATGTTGAAAAGGTCGAGAACGCTGATATAATTCATCTGGTTTACTAGCTCCAAAGTCATATAATTTTACTGAGCTAATTCACCTGCCCAACCTTGCTTTTGGTGATCGGTGAGTCTGCTGCTGAGTATGAGATCATCTCGTTGTCATCTCAATCAGATGTTGCCTGTACATGTGCATGGATCAGTCATGCTCCTTTATGATAATTATGGATTGACACTTGAGATCTTCATATTTTTTTTCTTATTTTTTTCATTCCATAAGACAAAAAGCGAAGATTCATTGAATAGATGTCATTTATCAGGCAATGTCCCAGCGTTTCCGAAATGAACCCGAAACGATCAGGCTAAGAACAATCGAAATTAGGCGCCGATTGCTGCACCACATCCTGGACAACCTTCCAAAGCTCTTCATTAATATGACAAATTTTCCAGAAGTGCGATTAATAATCGTAATCAAATTTATTTCCATGCTATCATACGTCCTGTTGGGACCCAACACCGGACATCATGATCTGTTGATGTGCGCCTATGGTGACAAATTTACACAGCGATCATAGGTTAGCGGAATACATTACTCGGGACTGGTTATTCGGTTATGGTGTAGAGGAACACCAAAGTAGACAACAGTAACTGTAGAAATTCTATCGTAGTCCCTGTGTATCTGTTGGATGCGGGGAGTGTGGTCATAAAACGGTTGATTAAATTGCAAATCCAGAGTTTTGTCATTCTAAAATTCTAGGAAAATATTGGGCTCTTCATTCTCAGTCAAAAGGGGACAAAAGAATCTGATCAACAGCTGAGAAAATATAGTCTTTCTCCACAAATCAGATTTTTTGAGCTGAAAGTCGGAGGAGGAAAAATAATTGGAAAGAAATGTGTGACGACCGCTTCATCTCGAATTATTTAATCGGTTTTAACATTGTTTATTCCTTTTTGGAAAGAAATAGGGCGTCGTGAATTGAAAATTCAAGGCGCCATTTTTTTTTGATTTCAGTAATTTTATAAAATAAATTCTCAGCTGGAATGAGATTTAAATAATTGAAAAAATAACTCGCAAAATTTGTTCTTTTCTTAGGGACTTGATGATTAGAGTTGACAGTTTTTTAAAGAAGTGAAATCATTTCAAGAAATGTCCAAAACTGGGAGGTGGCACGCGTGAGAGTGCCGCCATTTTGCTTAGACACTCCTTCCCACTGCGAGGAAGGGCCTTAAAATGGCGGAACCTCCACCTCGTATTTTTAAACATTATTTGTAATTATTCATCCTTCTTAAGTCGGTTCCAGCTTGCTTTATTCGATTCCGAGGAAAAGAACAATTTTTCGAGTCAAATTTCAGAATTTTCGGTCTTCTTTCGGCGGAGATGTCATAGCTTCAAGTGTTTTCCCATTAAAAGTTCTTTTTTTACTCATTACCAAGCGTTTTTAATAGTATTTTTTATTAACAAAAAATCTGTTTATTTGCACTTATAGCAAAGAATTATGACTACTTCCGCGATCCATCCATGCATGTCTCGTTCGCACATTTTCTTTCATGCTGTACATGTCCCTCTTTACTCTGCTTAGAAATCATCTGTAGAATGCGTTTTCATATCTCCTGATCATATCAGTTTCATCTTTCATATATTACACAATATTTTCAACTATTTGCACACACTCACTGAAATATTACAATCTCTGATAGAATCCGAATTTCCGTAGTAAACTGAGAGAACAAATAATCTTAATTACCTCAACAACCGACATATGTCGCTTGAATTATTTTCAGTCTTTCAAAATTTCAAGTTTTCCACTAAATTATATGAGAAAATTTGGGAAAAATCTTATTTAGTGAGCATCATCTAAGCCCCATTTTGCAATGCATTAGAATTTTGTTTTAGAAAATTCCCTTTCATAAATAAATTTAGATTAAAAATGTTCTCAATTCGTTTATATTCCATGAAATGATTGAACTTAACGTAAACTACTTTTTATTTACTTACTCTTTCAATTCTTTAAATTGTGCATTTTTGTATAAAATATTGGGTTAATCCGTGACTTTAAAAAATAATTTTTTTAACAAACTGAAACGACTGTTGAATCGACCAACAAATTACGATAAAAAATGTAACAAAATTTTCTGCCGATTATTTTTGTAGCTTTCACCAAACTTAAAATTGCGAGCAACTGTTGGGGTACTTTAAATGAAGCAATTGCTGTTTTTAGTAATGTTCAATTTGTAATTATCTTGTAACAGAAAATTGGTTTCAGAACGTCTTTTTTCTTCTCTCAGTGTAGACTCTGTATACTGTAGAATAGTAAATAACTAGCACCAGGGGATTCTCTCGCTTGGAATTTGGTTTCTATTGGTGTCACCAATTGATACCTCATTAAATGATGACGAAATTGAACTAATGTTGAGGGACTGGGGTATTCCAGGGGTGGACTGGAAATCGCTGACGATTCCAGCTTGTTTACCCATCACGACTGATTACTTTCCTGACAAGAGGAGTCTCCAGAACGATTACGTCGTTTCGGATTATAATCTGCTGCCCGATGATGTCAATGCGGATTTTGCACAGCAACGGGCGATTTATAAAAAACCGTTGACCACTGCTGAGGTTTTTCGAGAATTAGTGTCGCAGAGATTGGCTCAGGTATTTTATTTAACTCCTCCAGAAGTTACGTTGGCCGGA
>JAPYZM010002986.1:0-12260 GCA_030522845.1 Psyttalia concolor
AATTTCAGTCGTCAATTCTATTTCTTTCTACTTTTTACAGAATTGACTTGCTCAATAAATTCATGCGAGAACGAATATTTGACGGCTTTATCCAGTGGCTCCACGGGTACCTGGAGCGGATATAAGACATCCGCTGGTAGAAAAGCCGGTTGACCCCCAGGAATTTTCCCATACGAAATCCGATTAAATGACTTGTCCAGACATATCCGGATCTCCAGCAGGTACAGGGTATGTGTCTCCTATAAAAGACCAAAAAGAATATTGCCATCGACAATCAGCAGTGGAGATTGACTACTGTCCCCTGACATACCTTGTTATAGAGACACTGCACCAAGAAGCAGTTCCCCAGCTTTTGAAAGAGCTTTCGCAGGAGGTCTTGGAGGTTATACGATCTACTTGGGGTGATTCCAACATCTCCGAGGATGGTTCTCATATTGAAGAGGCCATGGAGCGCCAGACTCTTCCGGCAGTACTTGTCCTGGGAGCTGAGGGCGTCGAGGAGTACAGCGCATGTGCCATGCTTCTCCCACTGGTGCCTCCAGAAGGCATGATGCGACTCACTGGCGTCCACAGCTGTGAACGTCTCCTCCATGTTCTTCATGTACACCTTGACGACGTCCTCGTCGTAGTTATTCGCAGAATCCCCCAGGTACTTGCAGTACTGCGTCTGCTTCTTTCCACTTCGCTCCGGCCAGAGTCCATGAATTGTCCAGCCATCGCCTGGGGGTAGACGACAGTCTCTGTACCCACGCACCCGGAGGTTGTAGCAGGCCGTTGGCAGCCATCTCTGGGCGAATATCAAAAAATCGAACTCATGGGGGATCATCAGGTCGGTACTGATGGGCTGTTCATGCAGAGGAGGAGTCCTGTCGACGACTCCGGGCTTGGAGGAGCTCAGATAAGCTGAACTAATCGAAAGGCGACATGGGAGACGTAGGACATTCTCGGAGTCCATCAGGTTCTGATGATTAATCCGTCTCTGGATGCCTCTCTCCTGCTGGACCCGCTGGAGCTCTTGGTGTTGTCGCTCTTCGTCCGCCTGTCGTTTCTTCTCTAACAAGTCAAGCCAGACATAGCAGATCACAGCACCACTGGTAATTGCCACCAGCAGCGCCAGCCCGACCTTTCCAGAATGCCAACTGCTCGACGACTGCCGCAGATCTGGAGCACAAAAATTAAGGTCGAGGATGTTTCAGTTAATTGGATTGTCTTCAAGAGGGGATCAGTTGCTATCTGAATTTTAGAAACTCGAGACAGCGGAAAGATTGAAACCCCCCGAGGCGGGGGAGAGCTCGAGGACATCAGACTTACCGGCGTCACGACCAGATCCACCATCTCCATTCTCTCTAGGCCTATTTTTTCCTCCCTTCCGGGACTTTACATCGTCAGCCATGTCTCCAGGCTCTTCAGAGGACACGGAGAACACAAAAAAAACTCAGTGAAACGTCTGAATGTGACAAAAACAGGACCTCCTCGAGTATTGCCTCGACGAAGTCTGATAACGATATGATTAATGATGAGATCATCGAGTTCCGGTGGCGAGTAGTGGACCACGTGACCCTGGCAAAATGGCGGTGGAAGGAGAACAGGGAGAAAGGGCAGGCAAGTACCCAACAGATTAATAAACAATTGTCTTTTGCAGGGAGCAAATGAAGGAAATTGTTCAGGAGTAAAACAAATTTTATGGACAAATAGAAAATTTTCATTTATTAGTTTTACATTCTTAATATTAAATACAAATGAGTTATCGTTCAGTACGCGTATCTCAGTAGATACAATCATTGCATTGTTTACAATCAGTTGAGGGGATGATTTGACCCATGAGCTTGTAATTTACATTTGTTATTGTAAATGAAAAATATCCTTGTGCTGAATTTTGTTTAGGTTTTTAGATTAACTCAAGTGGTAACTCATTATCGCAAGTAAAGCTATCGGTTTTGGTCTTTCTCGCTGGCTTTAAAATAACTTCGGGTGATACTCCAACTCGGACTCGGCTTCGGTGTCCGAGAGACTCAGGGAAACTCCTGCACGACGTCGCAGACGATTGTCGTCCGGGCTCTGGAAAATGTAAATAAATATTGTCGAGCGCATGTTGACAAACAGAAGGCGAGGGAGATATTGGAGAAAATCAATAAATACGTAAATATTGTTTACTTGATCTAAAATTCCAGCAGTTGGCTCGGACGCATAGCCGACCTCCTGGGCGTCTTCCTCGAGGTCCGCCTCGTACTCCTCGAACTCGTCGGAGTCGGTGTCGTCGAGGTCCCCGTAACGATTGCCGCGCGACACTTTGCACACCATTTGCGCTAGGTCGGTGAAGGTGTAAGAGGACGACTCCTGGTTACCGGTTTTGTGCTTCTCCCGCAGGGCTCGAGCCGTCTCGCGGTCCGCGTTGAACCGGGGGAGGACGCCGGCCTTTGATTGGCCCTCGAAGTACGTTTTTCCTGCAATTAAAAATACATTCAACAGGAAATAATTATCGTAAAATTAATAGCAATATTTTGTTGATAATTATTAATTTATTTTGTTAATGAATCTGTGATGAATTGAATTGAAATCTTTCAATTTTTAGTCTCAATAATAACAGAAAGCATTTTTTAAAAATTACCGTGATGATATCCGACGTCCTTGATCTCATCAAAATTAGCGAATTGAAGGGTTTTATACTTGTCAATTGGGGGCCTGATGTATTCGCAGTAGTCCGAGGACTTCACCTCCTCCAGCTGCCTCACACAACTGACGTAGGCCAGTCTCGATTGGATGTCGGGTAAATTGGGGACCTTCACGGGGACGGCGAAGGGATTCCAGCGCTTCCAGAGTAACCACCAGCCCGACAGCGAATCCCCGTAGTTCGTTAAATCCGTGTCGTCCTGGGACCCCACGTCAATCGCCAGAATGTGATGGGCTCCGTGTCTCAACATGACGTCAGCTGATTACGGTAATTACAAGGGCAATGTTGAAGAAATTAAACTTCAGAGCACTTCGTATTTTAGTAGAGAACAATTTAGTTTAATAAGGGGGATTATTAATATTATTTATAATTTTAGCAGACAATTACGTAATGAAGGGGAAAAGAACTGGAGTTGTTTTTTTTTATTGCGGAGTATTAAATTCATTAATTCTCGGCTCGTTAACCCTTCACTTTTTGATCTAATTGTTTAAATTTTTGGTCTTTTCAGTTTTTTTAGTTTACCTGGAACATTATTAACATAACATCCGTCGACCAAAAGATGCCCGTCGTGAGGATCACAAATCGGCGGAAAAACCCCAGCAATTGTCATACTGGAGCGCACGTATTTCCAGAGTAATCCTATTTCAATTAAACTCAATATTTTTTTTTGTTCTCTTCGGCTTCTCTCAGGACCCGATAATTTTTAATCGAAGAAAACTCAAATATTTCCCCCATAAATCAACGGAAAATCCTCGCGAATTTCCCGGAGTTTATTTTTTGTTCCCATCTCAGAATTTTTTGCAAATAAAAAACAATTGCTTTATTCGAGGAAAAATCGTTGGGTTTATCCGGCAATTGCGAGCTGAGAGAGGCCAGGGAGAAAAAAAAATATAACAATTGCTAATTAATTAACAAATTGATTATTAAATCCGCAACGATCCATCCTTTCATCGACGGAAGCGAGTTTGTTCAATGGGTTCCTTCCCAATATCAACTTCACCAATTTAATTCCAATAATTAGTCAATGAATTTTAGTTTTGCCTCTGGATTTAATAGTTTCAATCTAATTACCTGGAAGATTATTGACGTACCCGCCATCGAGGAGTAGGTGGCCATCAGTGGGGTCGCATAATGGTGGCATATAACCAGACAATGACATCGAACTTCGAATGTAACGCCACAGCGATCCTAAACATCACGAATTAATTGAATCCTCTAATTATTTTTCAACTCAATTAGTGAAGTAATGCCACACCCGAAAAAATGCCCGTCAAATCCAAAAAAAATTCGCTAGAAAATTCTATTGAACAGCCAATAGACTTAGATCGCTCAGAGAACACTTTTGCCAATTGTTTATTTTATAAAAATACCTGGCCATTAATTTTTTAATAATTTAATTGAGTTTTCTAACGAATTAGTCAGGCTTCCCCAGGATTTTTTTCTCCTGCGTGCCCTTAAATTTATCCACTTCACTATTGAATCCTCAATTACCAGATCCCAGACAAATGATAAATATTATTAATTAATATTACAATAACTGAGGGACTCATTCCCTAATCAATTTTTGCAATTCAATTCATTCATCAATCATCAACCGAATAATCAAAGATACTGATGCTGATCTCAATTAATGAAATAATTAAATAAATCCAACTTTATGTTTACAATAACTGAACCTATGTACAACGACGAGTACGTCAACGATTCATTGAAAACTCGCTCCCGTCAATGAAATTGAATTAATCAGCAAAGTAAACGGGCAAAACATTCAATGCAAAAGAAACGAGTGCATTTATTAATTAATGGAGAAATAAACAAAAAGAGAACTAAAGCAGAATTTATTGCTAATCTACAGTGAAACAATTGAAAGAAATTTTTTTCAAGACTATCAACTCGTCTAGATAATTTAACAATAAATAAATAAATGAGTGAGTGAGCTTGTTGTGTATGAAGTAAAGAACAAACAACTGTAATTATTGTTTTAAGATACAAACCATGGGTGTGCGTGCGCATGCAAGAAGCCGTGATGTCAGTGGTTATGATGAAAAAGGGTAGCCAGAGGTCTTCGATGTAAGTGTCACCGAATGTCGCCTGAATTGTCTTATTGAAGTCCTTTCCAGAGAACATTGACGTCATCGGGTAGGTCAAGTCCATGATCTGACGCCACCATTGAGTCATTTTCTGGGGATAAATAAATATTTGTCACAATTTTTCTGCTCATTATTTACAATTTTGAGGTTAAGGACAATTGTCAGAAAGAGAAATGTCAACAGATTTATTGTTGTTGTGATAAAACATGCTTCCTTGGTACCAACCTTAGACCATTCTCTAGCTTTTTGTGTGGTAGTCGTGATATTCTTCTCCATACACCACAAAGCCCCCATGAGCGAACCAATGCTGACCCCACCAATCATATCAATAGGAATTCCTGCCTCTAGGATAGCCTTCAACATCCCCACGTGAGCAGCTCCTCTTGCGCCGCCTCCGCCGAGGACCAGGCCTACTGAAGTCCCTGTCAGCCACCTGGCCAATCTGCTAAAGTCGCTGTGAACGTTGGGCTCCGACATGAGGACCTTGGAGTACAGCTCATTCTGAAAGAATTAAGAATAATTAGATCAACCGACCTGACCGTGTCTCCACAAGATCCAGGAGTTCAATCTCACTCACAATTCTATACTGCGATCTCCTAGTGAACATCCTCTTTGGACACTGAATATGAAAATGACTAGACACCCAACTCCTCATATTCAACCACTGAACAGTATTCGATGGTCTCTGTCCACTCTGCTCCTTGTGCAGCAGCACCAGCTCCTTCTGAGTCCTCATAGCCAGTCTCTCAACTTCTCTCTCAGTCCTACCGAGACTGGGGGGCTTGTCCCCAAGGCCCACAATCAGAATGCAGTCAGCCTGCCTGACACATCTAGAGAGGCACCAAAATTGACGTTCAATTTTGATGAACAAATTCACTGAGAAGTTTGAAGAAAAAGAATGTAAAACAACTCTACCTCTGGGTCCACGCAGTATACGTCGAGTCACATTGATAGAGTGATATCCTGTGCTGATCCTCCTGCTGCGCCAGCCAAGAGGTGAGCCTGTACTCATTAGGAGGCTCCATAATGCTCGCCCCAAGTGTCTTCCTCACGACCTCAGAAGTCAGTCTAAGACAGGGTCCAATGGCACAAAGAGAGTGATACAACTCATAAGTAAAAGCAGTGAGAGGAACATCCTCAGAGACTGGAACAATGGCGACAGTAGAGAAATTCACTTGAGCTGGCCTGGCGTCGACAGTGGCCCTCTGACTGCTGGTGACTGGACTCTGGACTTGCTTCCAAGTCCCCAATATCCTGTGCCCCAAAAGATTAATCAATCTGGTGACAACAATGGGATATCTCAATTTGATGACATTGAAGAGTCCCTCAGGTAGTTTAGCCAGCTCCGAGTCACGAACGGCCATGACAGTCGTAGACCTGGGGGTCTGTGTGACCATCTCGACGATGCCCACGAGATCTCCCTTTCCATACTCAGCCACGAGCTCCTTCTTCCCATTGGCATGTGTGATAACAGACCTGAGACGTCCACTGAGGACAATGAAAGTCGAGTCAGACTCGTCCCCCTGGCGATAAACCGCTCGCCCGCTCTCCAGGAATAGCCAGTCCAGGGCAAAGTCCACTTGTCGAACGAAGGGACTCAATCGTCGGACAACTGTATTAGCGACATGAAGAACAACCGTTGGCGTGTCCCTCATTATCGAGAAGAAGGTCTGTTTGCTTAGGAGGGCAATTCTGCTGGGATGTTTGGCTCTGATTGTGTAGAACGAGGGCTCACCAGTGAGAACTGCAAGCCCACCAACAATCTCCCCCTGATGAGCGCTGAACATGTGGATCTCTTCGTTCGTTGTATTGCCCTCGGCGCCTTTTTGTGAGACTACTAGTGATCCTGAGACGACGTAGACGAGGGCAACGTCCTTGTGGGACTCTTCTTTCATGAGGTAAGTGCCAGCCGGCACCTCTCGTATCTGGATTTTCTCAGAGAGGACTGACTCGTCCTCGAGGCCTAATTCTTTAACAAACGCCTCGGTCGCTATCTGCACCAGGTGGGCTTCGTCAAAGGGTGGAGGAGGCTCGTTTGTGGATTTTTTACGGGTTAAACCGGAGGAGGTGCTCGTGTGCATCACGTCGGGGCCGCTGTGGCTGCTGGGTTGACTCGGGGGTTGCGAGGAGTGGGTCGAGGGGTGAACAGTGGACCAGTGGGCGTCACACTCTGGCACCATGTCTGGAGTTGTCGTCAGACTCATTGGGAGTTGAGAGGAGTTCAGGAGCTTCCAGTCCAGGTGGTTCTTCGTTCTCTTCAAGCCTCCAATATTCACAGGATGCGATCCGTGGGCCTCACTCCCCTCGTATGCCTCACCCGAAGTAGAGTAGGGGAGTCCGTCGTTGATTTGAGCCGAGAAATTCTCCTTCGTCCTCGATCTCACCGGCGAGCCTGAGAATGGGCTCTGTTTCTTCTTGTGAGATCCCGGATTCACCAGCTCAGCGGACAATCCCAGATACTGATGGAGAGCTGTAAATGTCACTCTCTGCAGCCTGACCATAATCACTTGTATCACTCGAATGAAAGCGTCCGGATGATCCTGAAAGACCTCCTGAAACGCACTCATCGGCAGTTTCACAACCACCGAGTCCTCAACAGCTCGAGCTGATACTGTCTTGTATGTGCTGGTGTGGCCAGTGAGGACGTCAGTAAAACTGAGAAGACTCGTCACTGATTCCCCAGTTTTAACGAGCTTCAGGGGCACCTGAGAGCCATCAACTCCATTGATGTAGACATTAACCAATCCCTGCTGGACTATAAAAACATTCTCATCGGGATCTCCAATCTTGAAGAGAGCTGTACCTGCTGGTAAATTCATAATCTCCGTGTGCTTGCATAATTTCAAGAAGACAGGCTTCTCAAAGTGCCCAAACACTCGAATACTTTGGAGAATGTACAGAGCGTCTGGTGGCACTCGCTCACCCGGTCCAAGGTCCTCCTCCAGGTATTCCGCCGGTGGCTCCAGGACTTTCAACTGTTGGGGGACTGTGTCCTTCTTCAATTGGAGCAATCTCCTCGCAAATCTCATCACTGCCCGACGCTTTTTACCCTGGCCCGTTGGATGCACCTGGCCACTTATTGACTTCACCTTGCGCAACATCTTTCTACCGTAGAACAATACCTTGTCACGCTTACGGAACCTTGGCTTTCCACTTCCTACCCCAACGAACTCCTTCACCTCTTTCACGAGGAGCTCTTTGTTCTTCCATTTCCGGAGAAATGAGAGGAGAACGATCACGAAGAGGATCACTATTGCTCCGGAGATTAGCAGGACATTTCGGGTGATCTCGTAGTCCGACAGCAGCTGGTAGAACCATGGCGGAACCACGTAGGAACCGACGTCTGTGCTTATGTGATTAAACAGCTCCACAACCTGAAAAGTGATGAGGGCATTGGTGGGAGGACAACAGATTCTCTGACGAGAGAATTTCATTCGTTATTGATTGGAGATCATCTGCGGAGATGGTAAGTCTCAGAATATCTCAGTATGTTTTTTTTAGTTAATTAATTAATTAATTATCTTTGAGATTGTTTTCGTGGACAAGCTTAATCTATTGGCTACATTGTCTTGTCAGAGGAGACTCTGCTCTTCGTGTGATAAATTGATCTGGACTTTGAGACGAATATTGGGGGATTGTTGTAGAGAATTAGTGAATGTTTATGAATGAATTAAAAGTTCGTGGAGGAAGGGAAGGATAACTAATAATTAGTCTTTCTGATAATTGAGCTCTAGGAGAAGTCTTCCCACTAAATAAAATCCGAATGATTAATTTGGTCCCTTCACGCTGGGATTGTTGTTAACCTCTCGATCACTTCCTCAATTAATTCGTCAATTCCATTGTCTCGGAGTAATTAATTAAATTGATCTGACCTTTACCACGAATATTGATGGATTAGTAAATTAGTCAATTGCGGACATGTTTATAAACAAATTAGATTATTTGGCAACACTAGATTGATGTTGAGCAACACCTGGGGGAAAGGTGAGCTGTCAGGGTTAACTTCTCTTTGTCTTATTCCGTGGGGACAGATGCAAAATTATTATAGACAATTACCTCCATCGTGAAAATGCCAAAACCACATTCTTGCTCTTCAGCTAATCCGTGAATTCTTCTAGAGATCTCTTATCCGTATCACTGAACACTTGACAATTGCGTAATTAATTGGGGTAAAATGTGGGGAAAGTGACACTAGTGATAGGAACGGGGGGGACAGACAAATAGTCAGGGCGACTAATTGATCATCTGATTGACGTAGTCGACAAAACCGAGACAACTTTGTCAATGAATAAGAAATTCAAGGATATTCTGATGAACTTTTGACACTCCGTCCACACAGTCCACTCCGTTCCCGTCATCTGACGCCATTATTGGTTTTTTTTCGGAATAATTTATCAGATATTGACGCAGGATTGCAAAAAGGGGAGCTAATAGGGGGGGGAAAAAATTAATTGGGCGAGCCACTCGATTACTTCGCAATTGATAGCAGAATTTATTAGCGGATTTTCTGGAAAATTTTGGCGACCGAATGATCCTTTGGGGATTTGAAAGTCATCGGGAATTCACGCCCGGTCGGTAACTGGGGCACCTACTCTATCGACTGTCCTACCTACCTTATCGACTGTCTCATAATTAAAGACCTTTGATAATAACTGATAATTATGACAATATCGGCGGTTAATTGATGAAAAGAAAGGGAGAAATGAGCAAATATATTTATTGGGAGGGTAAATAACATTTTCGTCGCGTCCTGGGGGATTTAGAAGGCATTTAAATGGAGTTGGGGATTTTTTTGGGCCGTCATTTGTGCCAATGACTTCCAAATACCTCGGCAAGGTGTCGCTACTGGTCGATTCCGGGCGTTTCGCGAAATTCTCAGGCACTGGCCTTCGGTGTATGTGTCTCTCTGTCTCCCCGTCTCCGGCCAGACTTTGGGTGTGGGTACTGAGGGGGCCAGTCAGTGGTTACACGGTCTCTACACGGTCACAAGGCGGACATGTTGTAGGTGTATTTCCGTCAATGTGCGCGGTGTTCTGACGCGTGAAGGGGAAAGAAAAATTCCACCTTATTTTTTATTATTTCTCACATGAATATCATCAATTACCCCGTCAAACGGATAAAGTGCCAGAGTTATTTTATTGTGATCAGTGAGTTTATAGATTAAACATATGTGAAGTGACCAGTGTTTTTCTTTTTTTATGGAATTTTGAGTGCTCATTTGGCCAACTTGGTACTGGATTTTTCGTTACACTCCGGGCGCAATAATGAGCTGGGGTAGTGAACTCTGGGTATGTTGTCCTCGATTGTCCACGACAAACCGACAATACCTGGGTTAATCCCTTTATCAACGCCATCCTTCGTCTCCTCGAGGCCCCCTCCCCCCTTTACCCCAATGACTCACCCAGAGATCTCGGCCGCCCTTGCGGTGGAAACCCTCTTTGCCCTGATTTTTCATCCTCCGGTGGGGAAGAGGCTGATGTGGCTGGAGATTTCGGACATTTCAATGATTTAGCTGGGGGAAAAAAAACCCGTTTGGAACCAGCCCCAGGGCAATACCTCGCAAATCCACCATCTCGCATCACCTCTTCCTCCAGGCAATCACCTCCAGTACCTCCTCATCCCCTCCACCCTCAATTTTCGATGATAATCAGCATTTGTGACTAATTATTGCTGTAATCATTGCTATCCTCGGACTCCACAAGTACCTCTTTTATACCAGTGAATTGAACTACATTGAAATTATTCGATTCAACTGTCCGTTTATTAAGGTGCACTCTATTTTTAAACCGCAAGTTCTTCTACCTTTTGTGCATCGCCCGGTTTATGGTATTGTTGGACACTTTTCTGGAAATTTAGTCGCGAATTTTGTTGACAATTTTTTCTGGGGATTTCTTTGGGGCACTGGAGGACCAGAGGGAGGATCCGGGATTTTTGGGGGTTTTGGAATGCCAAGAATTATTTTTTTATAACATTTTGGAACCTTGGGAAACTTTGACAACAGCTGATGGCTTTTAGGGGTTTTTTTAGAGGCTCGGTTTTTAGGGGAATTTTGGTGAGTTAGTCTAGTTATTTTAGGGGTCTTCAGGTGGTTTTTGAGATATTATGTAATTGATATAAAATAGATTGCCTTATTTTTATTTCAATAATCTGGGGCATGAATTTTTAACGTCTTTTCTCCCTATTTTTTTGTTGTTATTAAATAATTAGCCTCGGGTTGTCTCACAATAAAAATAACAACAGAATTTTGTTGATTTGAGGTCGTAGTCAACGCCTGGAGATTATTCTTCAGGGAAAAAAATATTTAATGAGGAAGGGAAGACAACATTGCGTAATTGTAATTTTTCCACGAAATTTCAATAGATTTCTCAAAGTATTCAATATTTTTTTCATAAAAACGCGAAATTTTTCTCTGAAAAATTCCCTAAAATTCCTAAACCCCTAGAAATGACTTCTAAAAAATTTCTCTTTATTGCACGAATAATAAATCTAATTTAATGTTCATTTAATCTCGCGAAACGTCAAAATCGTCGAGCGGAAACTTGGCCCGAAATTTATCAACCGGAGACTCCCACAGTATTTTCTCACCAACAATCAGGGCTTTTTATTTATTCAGTTGCATATAATTCTAAAACTACAATAGTTCCTTGTTTTCATTTTGAAATTTGTTTCCCCCGGGGGGAGAGCGGATGTTTAACCGAGAATTTCCACTTGTTTATTTATTTTTTCCTCATTTTCCCGCAGCTAAACTGTCTGGAATAATTTTTTTTTCTATTCACCTCGTGAATGTATTCTTCTGCACTAGAGTACCAGTTGATTTGTGACGTCTCGCTGATGAGGCAGGCCAGACGTAGCTGTCGAAAAGGCCGTTTTACCGTAGTAAATTTCATACGTGAGTGGTCACACAAGTGTTGTACACTACCATTACCATGACAATTGACAGTTATCGCCGGAATTCTTCGATTTGTCCATTCAAATTATTTTCAATTGATTGAATTCAAGTGTACGCTATTCCTGAAGCTAATCCATTTATTCGTGACTTCTTTGGCAGATATTCTGGGCTCAAAATCAATTTTTTAAGCAATTTTTTGGCTTTATTTTGGAATCAGCTGTTCACCAGACATTAAGGGACGTCTTCTCCGGCTTTTTATTTTATTTTCCTCCCTAGATTCCCCAGAATTCCCCGGATTTTCTTTCTTGCGGAGTTACGGACGTCAGAAAACATGAAAAATTATCATTTTGGAATTAAATAAACCCCCACAATCTCTTATTTCCCCAGGAAAAAAAAATTGGGAAACCTGGGGAATCTAGAGACAATTTTTTTTTTATTGTTGGGAAGACGGGCTTTAAATAGCGAGAATAATAAAAAGAGAACGACAAATTAACCCTTCCAGATCATTAAAAAATTATCTCCCTATTGGACGTGGAGATTTTAATAATTTTTAATAATTTAATTGGGTAAAATTTGGAATTCGGTTAACAGACGACAAAACGCGAATTTT
>JAPYZM010002987.1:0-12258 GCA_030522845.1 Psyttalia concolor
CAGGTGCGTAAGCTTCAAAATCATGTGGGAAAATTCGCGACGCCTCAATTTGCGCGTGTGAACTTTTCCGGTGTAACAAAAAAAATTCCACAAATTTGTTTCAACATCGGATGGGTTCGAGTATTAGTCCGTTAATTCTAACATCTGGGCTCTTAGGGGGAAGTCATTGTAATGACCCCGAAACACGAATATGGGTATATTTCATCATCTCTTTTTTGACCCTACAATCAGTCTATGAATTTTTTTTATTAGCGCATGTGCGTGTACGCGTGCTCATGTGACCCAAATTTTGGTCTACGATTTCATTGAAACGAACGGTTGGATTGAAACTTTTGTAGGTCATTGCCGCATCTTCGCAATTGTTAAATCTTCTTAGACTTGCCTCAACGTTTTTTAAAGTTTTCTTATAAAAAAAAAAGATTAAAAAAAATGAAGAAGTGAGGGTTTTCGAAAATTCTCCGATTTCTCCTGAAAAAATGGGGTTTTCTTTTAAAAAATTCTGGCGTGGCATTTTTTTAATCACGCCGCGAGTCAGTCACGATTTCTAGTCTTGCGACATGTGAACCACAAATATAATTTTATTTCAGGCGGATCCACTCTAAAAAAAAATGTCGTGATGGCCGAGAGACGCCGGCTTCCAAGCTCGGAGCCACCAGAAGGTACCCCTCCAGTGGAAAAAAAATCAAAACAAGAAGAACGAGAGAGACAAGAAAACCTAGCTGGAGAGGAGCCAGACCTCCTGGCGGAAGAGACTCTTGACACAACTCCTGAAGACGACAGAAGGCTGGAAGTTGAGGAAGCGGTCCCGTGCACTTCGGGAACCCTCGGCCAGGTTCAATCCACCTCGGGGAGGAAGGCCGAAGGTTCCCTGGAGTCTTCTTTCATCGGCGAGCACGCGCACTACCAGGAGTTATCACAAATCGGTGATGGAGCTTATGGGACTGTCTACAAGGCGAAGGACGTGTCGAGTGGTCAAGTGGTTGCCCTGAAGAAGGTCCGAGTGTCTCTGACTGAGGATGGCCTTCCCACATCAACACTGAGAGAAATTGCAGGATTGAAACAGCTGGAGAGGTTCGAGCATCCAAATATCGTCAGGCTTTTGGATGTCTGTCAGGGAAGTTACCTCCAACCTCCCGACAGGAGCGAGAGAACTCGAAGGACTGACAGACCTGACAAAGGACTTACCTTGTGGCTTGTCTTTGAACATGTCGACAGAGATCTTGCCAAGTTCATCTCTGCGTGTCCACCAGCTGGAATGCCACCCACTCTGGTCAAACAAATGTCCAGGGAGATTCTGGTTGGAGTCGATTTCTTGCACAGTCACAGGATCATCCACCGGGACCTGAAGCCACAGAATATTCTTGTCACGGCCGAGGGCAGGATTAAGATCGCGGACTTTGGGTTAGCTAAGACTTATGATTTTGAGATGAGGCTGACTTCGGTGGTAAGTATTTTTCGTTCTGTTTCAATTTATTTATTTAGTATTAGGAGAACTCTAGGGGTCTCTTCTGGGGGCAATGGAGAGTAGATGTCCCGGTCTGGGGAACATCCCCGGGAAGATCCGTTGATCTCTATTCGAAAAATCGAACTAGACCGGCCTTTTTGTATTTGTTTTGATGTTTTGGGGTTCATTGCAGGTCGTTACGCTGTGGTACAGAGCTCCGGAGGTGTTACTGGGATGTGCCTATGCCACTCCTGTAGATTTGTGGTCAGTTGGATGCATTTTAGCAGAGTTAAATACACTGAAACCGATATTTCCTGGGAGCAGTGAAGGAGATCAGCTGGATCGAATTTTCAAGTCAGTTCACGAACTTTTGTTATTTTTATTCTCTAGTTTTCGGGACAATAACTTCAGGAACTGAGTTGTTTTAAATGAATTATTTACTTCTTGAAACGACGAAAGTTTTTTCGTGACTAATTCCAGCATTTGTGGATCGAGGAAATGAAGAGATAGTCGACGAAAAATTTGTAATGACTAGTTTGCAATCAATAGAAGTAACACTTGATTTTATTACACTTTAGTCCTGAAAATTGGGAAATGCAGGTGAAAAAGGGCTGAAACGTTGATGATTTGTTTTACGTACATTTTTTTTTATATAAACAGTTAAATGAAACAAAAATTATGAGGATTGTCCATTAGGGACTTCGGGGATCTGAAAAAATCGGGGCAATCATCCCTACTTTAAGCTGATGAAAACTGTTTTTTGTATGATTGATCAGAATTATTGGAACGCCAACTAAAGAGGAATGGCCGAAGAACGTCTCCCTGAGTTATACAGCATTTCCCCAAAGAATAGCAACACCACTTCGCATTGTGATTCCTGAGCTCAGTCCGGCTGGAATCGATCTCATATCGAATATGCTCACCTTCGATCCCCACATCAGATTGACCGCATCCCAGTCTCTTCGGCATCCCTACTTCAGCACCGAATCTTCATAACACTTCTACTCATTAATTTAAATAGTTTATTATACATAAATCGAAAATATGTAAACGTACTTGCATGTACAGAATGGGGAGCTCGAATTTTAATTGTAATTGTAAAATGCATATCAATTAGTTTTATTGTGAAAATTATTTAAGTTCTTCGTATTTATGCATATCCATAGATTATGAGTAACAATGTTAGGGAAAAATATTGTTTTCACTTTGTGGGAGGAGCTCGAAGCACTCGACAATGTGCATTCGTTTGTTCAATCGTTAATTAATTGTTAATAATGTTTCTAGAATTTTATAATCATGTAAGACTGGGGTCAATGATCCACTTAGGACTGTTGAAAAGTATTAGGATACTTTTTTGAGTTTAACCAGAAAAATCACTGCCGATTTTAGTTTATATGTTTCTCATGTATATTCAATGGCGTAAGTAGTTGATTAGGTTTTTCCGTTCAAAATTGACATTATATATTTAGATAAGATGTTAAAGTAATTTCATACTGTACCTCAAGGCGTCCATCCCGTCGTAATTGGGATTATCGAAATATTGGAATATATATTATAATATTATTTATAATGATTTTTAAGGTCAAGTTAAGTGCGAATGTGTGAAAGTGTTTGGGTACAGTAATTCATTGTTATTTTTGGATTTGTTCTCAGGAGTCACATGAGTCGGTTTAGATGGAATCGAGAGATATTTCCTTGAATTTTTTTTATGGTCACCGACAAGTTCTGTCGATTGTTTCATTCAAAGTTAATCGCTCTCCGGATGTTTCAGGGATTGGAAAATTTAACTGAAATCTGTATATTGATTTTGTATTTTGTATTTAGATCATTCCATCGAATATCGAAGAAAATACGACGCTAAAATTTTTAACTTCCCGGCCCGAAGGTAGGAAGTTATTGCAATAATTCCGAAAATTGAAAGTGGAAATATTACCATTTTTTAATTTCTATTGTTGTTTTTTCCAGTTACATACATGTAAAAATAGATTTATCAGTTGGGAAAGATCCTGCACTTCAATTAATACTTCTGCATGAAATATAAAAAATCCAGTGGCTTATTTTTAGATCTTTTTTTTCCCCTTTGGCGGAGGGGTTTCCAAGCACCAAAATTTTTAACATGATTTCAGTGGCAATTTTTAGAATTTTTCTAAAAAATCGTAATTGCTAAAAAGAGTGGGTGTCCGGAAGAAACAGTAGTTCAGTTTTATCTTTCGATTTTAAGAACGCAGGGGAAGGGGTAAGGACGGTAAAGTGGGTATTATTTTCAGAAAATCTAGAAAATTTCCAATCGAATGCATATATTGATTTTTTGAAGTAATTATAGGACGGGGAGCACCAGTGATTGAAGTGCATGAAGCTTAGTCTCGAGAAATGTTTTGTTTTCTATTCATACGCAACTAGAAAAGACAAAAAAAATTAATGCAACAATTTTACGGTCGCATTTTCTTTGGCATTCCGAGCAATGACCTGTATAAACCCTAATTGCCAAAATAAAAAAAAATCCTTTTTCCAAAAGTCAAAGTTATTAAACCCATTATAATAATTTATTCTTTAACCCAACAGAAAAAGAGATTTTCTCTGTGTTAGAAAAAATTCATAAAATTCCTGGAGAATTAATCCTTAGGAGATGTACGTACATAAAGAACTTGTCTCAGTTCAAGAATTCTTGAATTCTAATTCTGTCACGGAGCGGAAGATTAATTAGTATAAAGTAACTGAACTTAAGAAAATTATTAATTAATTTTAAAATACATTTTTAGAGTCCAGTAACAGATAGGCAGGGGTTTGAGTCCATTCCGGATCAGCCGATTGACAATTCCGTCGACAATTGTTTTTTTTTTTTCAAGCAATGGAATTGCAGGTACTGAAAAGTTCCATAGCGATTTAAATCAAAACAAAAATTAGATTGTTCTACGAGAATATTAAGTAAAATCAATACGTTCTGTAGTGTACGTATTATTGTCCCTACGACAGGCAACAATTAAAAAATATGGAAATGGAAAAAATTCTGAGATTCGTCAACAACCCTCCAATAAAAGTAACGATTTTTATTGGAAAAAAAAATATCCATTCTAAATTTATTATCATCATTTGATCCATATCAATGTGATATTTATCAAACAATCACTTCGACACGTAGTTAGACCCGTTCTCTCCGGTTTGTGTCCCTTTGTCAATTTTCAATAAACTAATTATCACTGTAAGGCCACAATAATAAAACTAACTATAAATCTAAATATCGTCTATGAAAAAAGACGTATAAAATTATGAACAGATCCGCGCCTGAACATTTCACTGGCAATACGTAACAAAATAAATAGTCTTAATAGTAATTCAGTTTTTACAAGAATTGGTTTCATTAAAGTATCACTCCCTAGTCAGCCACAATTGTCGATGTGCTAATTTAATTGATTAGATGTTCCGTAATATGCCTGGGTCCATAATGACCATTGATGGGCCATCATTCCAACCACCAGCAACTCCTGTAGGATTCAGGTAGACATCGGCAGCTGTCGACAACCCATCAGAAATTCGTTGTGGACCACTTGGTTCACTGGGTCTGAGCACAGCCAAGCTCCATTGTCGTTAATCGACATAAATAATTATGGTTTTACGCAGCGAAGAGTCTTTTCATCAATTCTCGATGTGTAGTCATATGAAAGGCGACGAGGTACATTCTCCTGTACGTCTTGTACCTCGTTATCAGAACTATTTGAGTCTCTCTCCATTTCTATTTGGATAGTGAATTCACGATTACCCATTAATGTCTTCAAGCAAAGATTACGCTCTTCTACTTTAGCCCTGACGATTAATTCCAACGCGAACAAGTGCTCATCGTGAGCTTCAGGAATGAATTGATGCATAAAATCAGCTAATCTGAAAAATTAAGTATTGAAACGAATTGTGTAGGAGAAATTCTTGTCGACGATTTCTCAATTTCATTTATTAATTTATAAGGATTTTAATGGATGTAATATTTCTTCAATATTTCCGTCCTCGTTCATGTGATGACGATATCAATCCCTAAATTAATTTATTAATTTATTTAATTCAATATACCTGAGGAGATACTCCACATTATGGCCACTAGGTCCTTCCGATTCCAAAATCTGTTGAGCAATTTCATGGATGGGTGCATCGCCGAGCCAATGTTTATTTTTATTAGTTGCAATGTAGATTACCACTGGAAAATTGTGCGATCCGTCTCGTGAATAAAAGGTCGATATTGTTGTTAAATATCCACCTAATGTGCACTCTCTTTTTTCAAGATAAGGTAATGCTGCACTTCCAGTCACTTCGAATGCTCGACCGTACGTAATTTCCTTGAAAATCACGCGTTAAATCATTGTTAATATAATTTTACAATGTTTACTTCTTCAATGATTTAATTAATCCAGATAAATCTTACGTTTTTGTTATCTATCAGAGTCGCCACTCGTCCTGGCTGAAAAAGAATGATAACCAAAATTATCGACTGATTAAAAAGTCTAGCAACAACTCTCTTATCTTTGTACGTGACTTCGTGATTATTTCAGAAAGCAATTTTAAAAATCAATCAGAGAAAATCTTATTTTTATCTACAGAAATTCTTAACAAAAGAAGATCTTGGCATTCTCTCCGTAAATTCACTCAGAGCCAGGAGATAAATCCAGTATTTAATTTAAATAATATTATCTCGAAATAGTTTAATAACTTTCTGAAGTTGGGTAGTACTTGAAAAATAATTGAGACATTCCATTAATAGAAAAGAATTCCTTGTTTTCTTGACACATTGCGAATTTGTTATTACATCTCGTTTTATGGGAATTAAAATAGTCATATCACGGGTTTTATCAACTTGTTTTTTTTAAACTATATCTTCTTTTTCATCTGTTCGGAATTCCATAAATATATCGTGCCAAGCCCGCCACGTGTCGATCCAAAACTATAAAGTCCGAATGTGTCCAAAGACACGAGTGAGTGAAGTGCGTGGTAGACTCAATCCAAATATTAATAGCATTTAATGTGCGCAAAGCGTCCGAACATAAATTGACTAATCGTATTTCCTTTGTTGCACGCAAATATATTTATTCTAAAAATGAGCCTCAGTTTAAAAATAATGTGTCCCGAACGTTTTCAAATGAAAAAAAAAAGAGTCAAGAACAAAGTGGATTAAATGACACAAGTGTAATAAACACTTGATAAAATAAACAAAGAATGTGGAAATATTTTTCCACTGAATGAGTAACAAGTTTGAATTCAACTTTTAATCTTCTTTTTCACACATCAATTGCAATAATTTTTAATAAAAAATATTTAGCTGTAGATGAAATAAGTGTCTTTATTTTGAGTAACAGTAGAAAAAAGAAATTGCGTCTTTGGAGTTAGGTGCTTTCAGAAAATAAAATAAAGCCAAGGCATTCTCGCAGGCTCTGAGATATTGGCTGATAAATGAGTATTGAACTATGTTTATTACTCCACTCGGACAAAGAACCAAATGTTGCTAACGTTACTGCGTTGCATGTGATTATTATTGATGATAAAAATCAAAATATGCGCAATAAAGAGAAGTGGTTTCGCCCTCAATATTTTGTTACAAAAAAAAATAAGGAAACGAAACAATTGGAGAATTTTTATATTTTGAAAAAAAGGCACCCGACGTTTTGATATTTTCAATCGTCTGTCAATAATTCCCTGTCGATTACTGTTTAAAATAAGAAACTACTTATCGAATATTTTTTATTCAATTTTTTAAAAATCCTAGTCAATATTTTTCTTTTTTTTAGCATAGACAAAAATGTCTCAATTTCCAAACCAAAAACACTTGAAAAAAAAATACCTTTTCCCTGGATCCTCGATGGCTGTTATTCCCCTGCCAGAATCGCCTCCCGAATCCCTTGACATGCCCTGCCATACTTCTCCTGAACTCAAATCCAGGATTCCAGCACAGAGATCCATAACCAAAGACCCAGAGTCCAGTTGCTTCGGTCATTGTCAATGAACTAGCTTAGTCTCCTGCCGCCTTTCAGAGCAATTTAATACCAGACGGTGCGCCCAACTGCTGCGCGCCAATTCAATTCATTCTCGCCGATTTAGTAATAAATATCAATAAAATGATTCACTTGCAATTTATCAGCAAAATCACGTCATCATTGTTGATTGGCAAATGTTGAAATGTCGAATAGTTAGGAATTTTGAACGGACGATCAACTGTTCATCGAGGAAGAGGAAGCCTGTCCACCAGTGCTACTGTCAAAATCCCCGAATACTGGCAATTGTGTTGAGCTCTAAATTTGGGCCTGATCGTTGGACGAAGAGCAGTTGATAGTTCACTGGGTCCCTTGTTTCCTTGCGATCTCTCTTCGGCATTTTTCTAGGTTTCTGTAGGATAATATTAAATAATAATATTAATCATCTTTGTACGGATGTAACAATAATAACGTAATTACTAGCATTTAATAGTTTGTGAATAATCATTGCAGACTGAAGGGGTGAATGGTTTTCATTTCTTCAATTATTTGGAAACTGAGACAGTTTAGAAGGCAAGAACGAATAAGAAGGTCTATTGCAGATGAGTGTTTATGATTTGTGAGTATTTGATGAGTTCTCTGAGTGAAAATAATTGTCGTAATAACTCTAGAGTCGAAAACAATCGAATGAGAAATAATTCAATAATCGACGTGACTTAACATGTAAAAAAGATTTTCATACATTTCTTCCCTCAATCCATTTTTCTAATTAAAATTTATCAACAAATCAAATTTTCAAAATTTTTCTGCGGGATGCAAAGATGATGAAACGTCACAAAGTATCGTGACATTTCCATTTCCCATGTTTACAATAACAATTAGTTCTCTAATAGATAAGGCAGTGAGATGACACAATTGACAACAATTGTTTCGCAAGATCGTCAATTAAAGTGAAATGATCGATTGAAAAAAGGATTCTTTTGTGCCTCAGCCAAAGAAAATTAAAAAAAAATTGGTAAACTGTAAAGATTTTGAATTTTCACTAATTGATAGATCCATGAACCTTCCCATCTGCCGGAAGTGTTCTATAAATTTCGAATACGCGAGAAATTGGAGCAATTTTAGCGCATTTTTCTTGGTCGAGTACAAGAGAATGGAAAACTCGTGTGCCGTTTGTTTTTTTCCCACGCATTTCACTTGCTCCAAATAGGGTAACCTACCCAGCAGATGGACAGATTCCAAATGATGAGAGGTCGACGTTTGGATACGAAATTCCGCGAAAGAATAAATTGTAAATTGTTACTTTGAACTGTCACCAACAACTGTAATTTTTAGTCCTGCAATTACAGTTTCGTAAATCAAATTTTTAATTTAATTAAAGAAAAGCAAATGTTACTCTGTTTTTAGTGACTTTCATATAGAACGAAGTCAGAAGCTACGATAATTTGATAAAAATAAAATGTTGATAGCGTAAGTAGTCCCCAATGCGGGCTCCAAAATAAATAAATAACAAAAAAGTGGAGGAGATATTTAACAAAGATTTGTAAGCACTTGAACGATTGTGAATTCCAGATATGAACAACGTAAGATAAAATAAAAAAATGCGTACATTTACCGCTCGGTTCACTCGGTTCACTCGGTTAGATTTTTATTAATTAATGTAATATAATGAAGTGACCAGGTACTTCCTCCTAAAATTCAATTGAAAATATTGGGCAATACCGTCAAAATGTTGAGCACTCAATTGATAAGATAGACACTGATCATTAACTTTCGGGGTATCAATTCCTGACGATCTCGTATAAATCCTTGTACCGATAATAACGACTAATTAATCAATGCAAATAGTCAAACTGATGAATAAATAACTCACGTTTACAGAGAGGCTGCTGGCCGGTAGACGTCTGTTGCGCGTGGAAGGCGAATGCGAACTTCGAAGGGGCCTATCGCACATTTTTCACGAGCTCATAAAGTCAGTATATAGCACAAGACGAAATGCTTCCAGACCTCGAAAGGCGAGCGCAAGCGTGATAAGCTCATGTGTAACAGAGAGAAGAGAGTTGAGGAGATACCCTGGGCAGTTGTTGGCAGAAGCGAAACGGATGATGAAATAACTTCTGAAAATTGACGTTAACCCGTCAGAAATATGTAAGGAAAGTATAGTGACTGCCCCGTAAAGTAGTTCAACAATTACACAAAAGAGTTTCATAAACAATACCAAAAATCGGCAGAAATCGTTAACAGGAATTTTTTTTTATCAGACTTTGGAGCACAACTGGCCTCATTTCAATCATGATTAAATATTAAAATCTAAAAGCTTTTTAATCAGATGTAACGTATTTTTTCGGCCTGTTGTTTGTGTGACGTTGGTGGAATTGCCAAGTACCACTCGATATCTAAACGTTTTTTTCGCTCAACCGGCCTCAAGAGAGTGCAAAATAGACTTTTGAGTGCACGAGGACTTTCTCAGGCGAGCTAAAACTTCTTTAGGAATCCACTGGAGTTGACCTTGAATTTAGTCATGAAGAATTTACCTGTGAGCAATGCCAAGGGTCTTCATCGTCCTATTACCATCAGAAGAGGAGTTCCTCATCATTGCCAAGGTGTGATGGTCGTTATTCAAGCCATCATTGGCAACCTGCCAGCATGAGCTTTTGATGCCTCCAGGAAGATCACCTTCAGCTGGTTCAAGGCCTGTCAGGGGCCTAATAGCGGGGTTACAGGACTCGAGAGGTCGATCTTGTGACCCAACTTCAGAAAATAAATCAAAGATCCCTTTCTGATTGTCGTCCGGCGTTTTGGGATATTGATTGTGTTCTTCTCTGACATTTTATGGAAACTTCTCAACTTCCGGGGGTGTGAATTCGACGGAGGGCCTGACACTTCCTGGAGGATCTTCTGCTCGGGTGAGCAGGAATCAAGATGAAGTCCTGTAGCTGTCGGGCTGCTGGTGTGGTCGATCGCATTTGCAATTTCCGGTCGTGAAGAATCGAAGATGATGCGTGCAATCCATGTAACGACTGCTGAATGAGTGAATTATTTATTTCGTTCAATTGCAGTGCTTCTTAAGGTCCGGATGGAGGGATTTTCGGTCGAAATGTCTCTAGAAAATTCCCCAGAAAATTGGGATAAAAAGACATTGAACGACCTTTCACATAATGTCCGTATTCCTGCGGTGAAAAATCTCTTTTTTCTTCCAAAAAATAGTTCAATTCTTCCGGTGAGGAGATAATTGGGTTTGAAGAGAGAGCAATTCCTTTTTATATTTGTAATTGTACTTCGAAAATGTCCACAATAAACAACACCACTTCTCCCTAGCCAAATCGCGGTCGCATGACATCCTGTCAATATGGCGACGATCAATTATGAGGTAAAAAAACACTTACTCCAATTCGCACAATCACTAAACACTCCCGAGATCCAATTATTCTTTTGCAAAACATTTTTCGATTTTTCACGAGTTACGAGGTGATCAACTGACGCCATACTGTTCCTCAGTTCTCCGAAAATGCGTCGGATGGCGCCGCTAATACCTCGGATCGTCGAACGAGACAGTTCAGGAGTGTATCCCAATCGGGGCGCAGGGGAATTAAAAAGAGGGTTGAAAAAAATGCAAAATCAAAAAAAAAGAGGGTTAAAAAAGTTTTGGGTTGAATGTTTACAGAGTGGAACTGTCAACTCCCACTCGAGTTGAGAATAGACTCAGAGACCCAGTCCCTGACTCTAGGTCAACGCGGGGACAGGACAACACAAGACAGTTGGCCAACCCTAGATGCCCAAATACTGTTTTTTTTTTAAGGAAGATGACCCTGAGTAGCCCTTTCTGGACGTTTCTGGCCCTATTTACATTTTTTTCGATTTTTCAGTACCTTTTCGTCGTTTTTCAGCAGTTTTGGAGGCTCAGGAGGTTCTGGGGGTTTCTACTTTCGTTATTGGACCCTTTCGGCTTTACTCGCAGGATATTTTCAGCCCTTTAGCCACTTTTAGGGCCCTTTTTAGAAATTTTTGCACAAAACTGGGGATATCTTCGAATCTATCAGGCCTAGCTCCAAAATTCGAACGGATTCGGAAAGCTGAGGAGGAGATCTCCGATCGATATAGCTTCTCCCATTTTTCGCACTCCTGAAGGCAGCCGGGAATTCTATGGAAAGTAAAGAAAATCCCTCCATGCGGGCCTTAATGTTGAACATATTAATTGAAATAGTTTCAGCAACAAAGTAATGAACAAATTTTTAGGCATACGCGAGCTCAGCCATCCCATCCCCGCAGAAACTTAAAATATTAATGACAATACAAAGGAACTTACTCAATATAACAAAATGTTAATTTTCTAAAAATCGTAATCTTTTGGATTCTCAATATTTTTCAATTTTGATATTTCGTCTTCTCCAAATATTTGACTGATGGCCTACTTGTCAGGAAAAACAATTCGTAGAAGAGTCGGTTATCGAATTTTTTAGCCTTCCGCAATTGTTCACGTAATACTCATATATCCGGGCTATTTTTCGCGAAATATTGACACTTCTGGTGACTATCATTTCCAGTTTTCATTCTATAAAATCCATTTTTTTTTAAGCCTAAACGTGCTAACGAATTTAATCGAAAATGTTATTGAACTTCTACCGTGGCGGACCTGTCGATTCTAAGAATCGAGCGACCCGGGTAGTCGATTGTCGTTCGATCGTTGGTCGATTGTGATGTCGAGTCTGGGTAGCTTAAACGACCTACAATCGAGTTCTCTGAAAGTCGATTGCGAGTCGATTCAACCTGGAAATCTGTTGGAATCGAGTATAAGTCGATTAAAAACAGATTATAAGGAAATTGTTTCAATCGAAATGAAATTCACATTGAGACTCGATTCCAACA
>JAPYZM010002988.1:0-20464 GCA_030522845.1 Psyttalia concolor
TTTCCAAGATATTACCAAGCTTGGTTTTACCTGGGTATTACCACAGGTTCAAGCTTGGTTCAAGCCCCTGAGTGCAAGCTTGGAGTACCAAGCTTGGACCATGATTGGAACTAGGTCGGTGTCCAAGCTTTGATCCCCAGGATATCACCGAGCTTGGTTTTACCTAGTTATGACCACAGGCTGAACCTTGGTCCAAGCTAGGAGACCCAAGGATTGGTATCCTAGATTGAAGCAAGCTTGAACCCATTGTTCAAGCTTGGATTCCCACACCTGGGGTACAAAGCAAGGAGCAGAAAATACAGACGATTCATGTAGAACTAAAAAATGGGCATTACAATAAGCGCACCATGGAACGCGCAGTTGAAAGGAGATATTTAAGGTGCAATGGTCTCACTTCAAATACACGAAATTCCAGGCAACAAATATTTTAAGAAGCAAGTCAGAAGAAATTGTGCCTTGGAAAAAAGGAAGCTTGCTTTTCACCTACGAATCATGTCACAAGGGTGAAATCATACCAAATAGCTGGACCGAGCAATTAATGTCAATAAGAAGTGAATTTTACGACCATTTCTCTGATTCACCCTCTCGGCTGTTGCGGAACATCCAGTCACCCAGCTGTGTTACCACCCCATCCAGGTTTTCTAGAAATTCTATGCCTGCGGCTGCTTTCCGGGGAGCATCATTGTCAGACGTCCAAACCTTTTAGAGACTATAAGTATAGTATACCTGCCACGGTTTTTTCAAGGAAATTCGTCGGCATATACCTAGAAATCATAAGAATGGTATACTAACGATTTCAGGGGAGCCTAGATCGCCTCCATCTTGAAAATTGAAAGAGTCAAATCAACGATATAAAAGCGTGATTTTGGTCACTCCAGTTTGTCTATACACACCGTCAATCTGCGTTGCTTCTACTCGACACCCTTGCGGTTCAAATGTCGTCAGCCACAAGACACAGTCGAAACTCTGGCATGTAAAAACCATCAACCAAATTAGAAGATACTGAAGTTGTCCCCAGGGATATAAAATAAGGATAATTAGTGAATAAATCTGATTACGGTACGACCGGCTGCCTTCGACAAGATTCGAGAGGGCGTCAATCCCGATCAATCCCGACTCTCACCTGCCAGAGTCAGTAATCTCAACTTTTATTTGGGCCGGATTCATCGACGTAAGGACGCATCGCCTGTTTGCTGAGAATCATCCAGAGAAAATGGTTCTACAGGGTCCAGCGTCATCAAGACTGAGTGATCACCCCTCAAATTACCTCAAACTAATTAAGTCAACAACTGTGAGTTCTAATCCAATTAATATACTATTTAATTCTCCTTTCCTACTAATTTTCATCCTTCCAATAACTCCTTGTGACTTTATCTTGGGACTAATGATTAAATTTGAATTGGGACTAGTAATTGAACTTGCTATTATTACTAATAAAATGATTTCTTTAATGGGAAGTAAAAAAGGTGTCTTTCTCTTTACGTGATCATGTCAAAGTTCCTGCGCAGCCACTATGATGCATTTTAGTACTTTACCCCACGCAATCCGATCCCACCTTTTTATTTTCCGATCGCTTTTAGTCGTAACTGGTCGCGGTTAAGTTAGTTTTAGGGGTCACCTATTGTCACTGAATTCCCTTCCAACGGCAATCGAAAGGTCGCAACAGGCTATTCTATACACCCCGAATGTGGAACTTGACGGTGGTTTGTGTAGTTGCAGGAAGTTATGTTTATATACAGTATGCGGAGAGATGAGTGTCGGTGTGGGCCTTGAAGGGTAGAGCTGGAACAGTTAATGGTGGAGGATTAATTTGCGTCCAGGATGTATATACAGTCAGCTACTCAGTTGGTGTACATGGTATCAGCCGTCGGGCCGCATTGGATCCACGTATTTCTGTACCGATGATAATACGGCTGAACCTCACTCCTCATCCACCCATTCCGCGTCCCTCTCTGCTCTTGTGACATCGTGCCTGCCATTGGATGTTGCGGATTACCCAGCTCAAATACCTGTGCCAAATCGGTCGATCGTATGCATACAGTTCTAACGTTAAGAGAGGTACAATAATATTTACGTATTTCGGCTGAAGATTCATGAAAATCTATGCGACGGGAGAAAAACTGCTAGCCTTGTCGATACTTCAGTTTTCATTATTTCTAGTTGCGTTCAGAGAGTGATGAGAGGATTAATATTTACGTTTGTGTTGCTTGATAAGAGTCAATTCATTCGAAATTCGAAATCACCGATATTTTTCCGAAATGGAGGACTTTTTTGGAATTATGAAATAGTTTTATGATAATGTGAGCCCATTTTTTTCATAACAATGGGGCAAAAGCCTGTTAAAAAAGCCTAAATTTTTTCGTTTCACATAACAACTTTAAGATATAAATTCGTAAAAAACTGTATTCGGAATTAAAGTATATCGAAAGTCTTAAAAACCTTTGGTACTTCTATTTTAATATAATTAAAAGCTTTTAGAAAACCCGCTTCACAAAATATTCTGGTCTTCAACCTCAAAATTTCATTTTCTCATTTCTTATTTTTATGGTTAATTTTAAATACCGAGATTCGCGGGAACGTATCGGCCACGTAACCGTTTTGTTTTGTTTATCTCTTTCACTCATCAGGCCGAGAACTCCCGCGTATCTATACACGAAACAATGACTCCCATATTATGGTCTTTAGGATAACTTAAAAGTGCCGCACAATACGCGAAATGTAACACCACTTTTATCATATGACTCGCCTACGGTCTTTCGATTTATATAAATAGTTTATCTCTAAAATCAATAGATTAAAAGATATTCATCATTCTACTCCGTTTTTTCTCATTTCCCGTGATCTCGATTACTTTTGTGAGATTCGGTTTTCGACGTTGGCAATGCTCTGAAGTCGCATTTATTACGAGTGACCTAGTGATATAGTGATATAGAAACAAAGAGGAGATACCAAAATAGAGGCTCAGTTCTCCGGTTTTGGGCAACGCCAGCGTACGGTAGGTCTTGCCTCAGTCACCGATGGCGCAACGGTCGATTGAGGGGCTATGTGACAGACGGCAGTGTCAATAAGAAGTTACAATAAGCCATATGATATTAGCCGCGATTTATTAATAATTAAAAAAATTAAACTTATGGAGTCGATAGTGAATCGTCCGCAGGTGATAGGGAAACAGTTAAAATTGTTCAAGAGTTAAACGTTTTTTTACATAAAATTAAAAACTATTGCCCCATATAGTTAGCCGTATTTATATGATTGTTGGCAATGGATTTAAAATACATACTTTGATTTTTTAATTTTATTTTCAGATCGGCAATGGAATCAAAGTACTTACTCAAAGTTCTTAATTTTTTATTAGAAAACGATCAACTCCTAAACAATTTCAACTCTTTCCTTATCATCTGTGAATGATTGACTATCGATTGCATAAGTTCATTTTTTAAATAGTACATCGTTCGCAGCTGATAGAAAAACAGTTGAAATTGTTTCAGAGTTGATCGTTTTTTCAATAAAAAATTAAAAACTATTGCCCCATGTAGTTAGCCCCATTTATATCGTTGTCGGCAATGGAATCAAAGTGCATTCTCAACACTTTTAGTGAAAAACAAACGACCAACTCTTACACAATTTTAACTTCTTTACAATCATCTGTGAACGATTCACTATCGATTCGCTAATACATTGATTCTCGTTCAAATTCGAATGCCTGCTTGATATCAATATCACATAGAATTCGCATCTGCTTTATCGTACAACCTCTTGTACGGCATAAGGATAACAAAAACAGAGAGATTTTCTATTATATAGGGTTCTATATTATTATTCAAATGAGAAAGGATTCTTGTATTGAATCCATATTTAATAAAAACAGCTAAAATACTGTGAAAAAAAAAACATTTAAAAAAAAACGCCAAGTAACCATTTTGATACGCCGTCTCCTAAGACAATTTGAAAACAAACAGTATTTAATGAGTTGATCTAAAATGTTTACACTCAATGGATGGATTGGATTGAAAATTTAAAAAAAAATGAAATAAGAAATAGCGCCAAGTTTGTGAAGTGTTTTTTCCCTGCAATAATTCTATACTATTAAAGAGATGGGCCACTAATCGAAGATGGGGGACGTAATCGATTATTGTTCATTCGATTAATCGAATCACGCGTTAAGTTGTTAAGTGCATGCTTCATGGTTGGCCGCAATCATAGGGCTCCGGCGATTGTTCATGAAAGCCACTGTATAATGCGCGCGCTAAAATTCAAAATGCGAAATAAGAGCTAGAGAAAAGCTAAAAACTAAAAGATGAAAAATAAAAAATATAAAATTTTGAATCGATATTCGAAGTTGAAAATTAAAAATTCAACATTCAAAATGCAATAACGGACTTCAAATCCAAAAACTCAGAATCAAAAATCGAAAAAATTCAAAACTCAAGAATTCAAAGTCAAAATTAAAAAGAGAAATTCCCAAATAAAAAATTTATCATTCAAAACTCGGAATTGAAAATTAATAAAAGTGGGATAAAGAAAAAATGAGAAGAAAACTTACTTTATGCTAAAGGTGCCCGTAATCACGCGATTCCAACCTCGCTTCGCCTGGTTCAATCGCGGATAACGGGCACAATGACATAAAATATTGTACGAAACTTGTGAGTTATAGTGTTTTTTGGGTCGCGGGATTATAACATGCGCCTTCGCAAAAACACTATAACGCACATGCTGCATAATATACTATTCATTGATATTAAAAGATGATGAATTCCTATAGTTTTTTTGGTATCCTACGGCTTTTAAGGAATTATTACGTCGATAATTGACGTAGTACAAGAAGAGATACGAACATAGTGTGAAAATTGAATATACTATTGAAAAAAATTTTCAATGAAATGCCTCGACGAAAATCTTGAGTTACCCGGGCGAAGAGGGGAATATTTGAAGGGTTCCATCCCATACAAGCTCATATTACCGCCTGCATTTGACGAGTTCTATACATTTCATTATTAGATAATAAACGCTGATTGATAAATTGAAATTGTTATGAGAGTGAAGAAAATAACCATATCTTTCAACAAGGAAAAAATTAAATCTTTCTTGAATACCTGTCATTTTAAATCACCATCCCCAATTATGTTTCCCGATTGTAGTTCATATAATTCTAAAGTATCCGAAGCTGGGAATATCTTATTCTAGGAATATCTTCTTTTGCTGGAACACATGGACTGATAAAAGGTTAAACTTGCAAAAATAGTTGAGAATTAAAAAAAACATTGATGTGACATCGAACCAGAATGCAGTGGAACCAATGAAGATGGTCCTTTTCATCTCATCAATAAAGAGCTCATCATCACTGTACCATCAAATTGGTGTGAGGGGTTGTATCTCTTATCACAGTATGTACCCACTCCTAGAAAAGATTGATAACGGCATCTTCTATCCAACAAAGACTCTATCTAGATACCAAGCCATCGATAATGATCGTATCCTACAAATTTCCAGACCCAACAGATTTAATAAACTTTCAGTCTTTCGTTATCTACCTTGCTCTACCTTCTCCATGTCGATGCTAATGAAGGTATTGTCACTGTTGACGCCAGTAGAAAATGTAAATTGGGTTAAAGGGTATTCTCTTATTCTTCGTTATCAACGAGTTGATCATGAGAAATGAGAATAGTGTAGACTAAACTCATCAGGAAATGCCTTACAACAACAATTCGGGTACTTGTTTCACTCTAATCAGTGTCGACACTTGCATTCCCTCGGCCAGGTGGATATCGTTTTAACGAGGGCGCCTTGTTCGTTTGCGCTTATCCGTTCATCGACAATGGAAGCACTAGGAGGTCGGTTAGAAATGGAGTGGGTAAGAAGGAGAAGAGAAGGTTAGAGTGGGTATTCCCAAGGAAGGACGATTACGTTAGTCTCTGTCATTGTCTTTCCTGAGCATCAGTTGGTCTTCGGCTTATCGCCATCTCTCTCACTCACTATTCTATATCGAAATTCGACCGAGCTTTAATAGTTCTCTCCTTTGGTCTTCGGCTCTTGGGTTTGCCGGAGCGTGAACGAACTTGAACCCTCCCACCTCTCCATCAGTATCTACGGGCTGGTTTTCACTGTATGGCCCGTGAATCTATAGTTATATGTTATCCACGATGTACAAGTTGGTATAGCCACAAGGATCCCTATATCTTCTCTGGCCTACACGATTTTCAACGGTCGATCGATTCCTCGAGAGTTTGTGTGGCCCAGGAAAGGCGCAATACAAGGCTACGAAATTCTATCCCTTCCACTGTATACAACGAGCACATCCTTCAGCCGAACGGGTGCAAGTGGAGGTAATCAAGGAGGGCCCGGAGTTTTCGGAGGGGATGAGTGAGAAAGATGGAGGCTAAACCGGAAAGCAATTATGTTAGACTCATACCACCCTTTTCTGACCAAGTGGTGCTGGTCAATTTAACTTTGAGGTCGGAACTATGTGAATGTGTGCTGGTGGATGCACTCTGAATTCTTCGTTTTGTTTGCAACTTCTGGACTAATGTGTTCCTTTAATAAATATCGTGTCGAATTCAATTGACGAACGTTAATGAACAACAGATGCTTAATATCCGCAACGATTAGTGATGATATGAGGTCACCAGTGATAAGAAAATTTTCCACGATTAATGAAATCAGAAGAGAAAATATTATCACGTAACAATTGGTTTACGAAAGGATGAAGTAAAAGAGAATGAAGAAAAATGTGATAATAAATAAGGGTTGACTTGGAGGACCGCTTTACTTTTATTTACCACAAAAAAGTAATATACACACTCCATGGGCGAACTGAGATGAACTACCGAGTGTCACGCGAGCGTCAACGGCACAGATAAAAAAATTTACTTTTCGAGGCAGCAAGGGAATGGCTGGATGCGAGAGTGAGACAAAATTGAAAAAAGGTAAAAGTGTATGACGATTAATGCATGTTCGTGCTCACACAAACATCAGCGTGATGATATATTCATTTGATGGGCTCGTCTCTCTTGTCTGTCCATCATGGGAAGCTTGGTGGGATGTGACTTCATTCTTTCGAAGGGCCAATGTTCCGTTATTGGGTCATTCCGAGAATTTCGATAATCCCACTTTCCCGCTTTTTTTAACGACACCATGGCTCACGCTTAACTCCATAATCACGAAATATGATAACGAACAATATTGACTTCATGAACTGCCGACGAAGCCTGGTGGATGGACATATCAACTGGTGATATTAAACGAATAACTTCTTTAATCAACTCGGAATAGTTCTACGGTTTCACAGTAGAGATTAGATCCACAAATATGGATACCTGTGATCCTGGGGGGCCCACAATATCACTATATTTTTGTTATTATACCAATCTAGCTAGTCATCAGTTCTACCTACATCGAACGTCGGCATTCGATCTTTAGGAACTTTAATTTCATCTTCTGGCTAATAGATTTGAAAATGTAATCGCTGGATTAGGCAAACACGAAACGTTCTACCTTCAACCCCATAAGTTTCTCATGAATTAATCCTAAGGAACTTTCATCCAAAGTTTCCCTCAGCCAATTTCGCTTCCGACGGGACTCAGAGTATATTTGCAACTTTGGAAAGATTCAAAAGGACAGAGAAGTTTAGATGAATTAAAGGCTGAAGAATTCTGATAGGTTTGGTGATTCCATGGACACTTCGTACTGAGTTTTTGGTGGATTAGAATTAATTTTACAAGCCGTCGGAGCACCTGAAGCCGATGATAAGCTGTTATCGTGAGCAGTGTCCGGAGATGTGTGAATACTCTGAGGATTCTCATCCCCCAACAGCAACGTTAAATTTATGTGAATGGCCCGTGAGTAGAGCATCTGGTCTCGAATTTAATACTCAAGTAATCTGATACATCGTGTGGTCATAATGATGGCCAATCCCGATGGGGAATGTGTTGGTTTAACAAGGAAATACGGATTAATCTTCATTCCGTGGTTGATCAATCACCGATATCTCATTCAACTGCTACTTCGGGCTTTGCTCTATCGATCAACTTGTTACAAAATAGAGAATGAAGACAGCTAGAAGGAAAAGGCAGAGAGGATGGAACACTCTCGAGATGCTCTCTAGAGACTTGTGTCTATCTATCCGGGGTTATTTCAGTACCTGCATCGTACCAGTGTATAGACATTCTGAGGGAAGGCGTGAAGCTTACTGTGTTTGCGTGTTACTCGTGGTAGAGTGGGGTAAAGGGCATTGGATTCTCACAGCAACTCCCTCAAGACTTTTCTGGACCTGGTATATTGGTGAAGACATGTATACGAAATGGCAAGGAATAGCGAACATTGTCTCTGCGGTATTTTGGTTTTTCCGTTCCTTGCTTGATAAAATGATCGAATTTGCTTCGGGAATTTTATTATTATTTGATGACCAAATAATTGGGTTGAAACACCTATTATAGATTCATCAAAGCTGTTTCTTTGCAGAGGACTTGTCATCAGAATCATGACTGCATCAATGTCCTACTAGATTTATATGGCACTCATGATAGACTCCGGTAAAATAGAATTGAATTCAGAGATCCATGTGGGGATCATTGTCTCTGTGATACTCCACTTTTCAACTCTTTACTTGGTGAAATGAGTCTTCGAGAATTGTATTAATATTTTTTCGGGGAATAATTTCAAATTTGATAGACTCATCAGTACATCTGTAATGCAAGAGAACAGACTTCATGACTTTTATTTCTAAAATGAAGGCTCACTCTATTGTGATGGTTATGAGAAAATGAGGCGAAAGGGCATCGAATTCCCGTAGGAACCACTTTCAAGAGTTTCGTGAACCTAGAGTACTAGTAGAAACCTGTATACGAGATGAGAAAGAATATAGAGAGTTCATGTAGAGACCACTGGCTCTGTGGTATTTTTGTTTTTCGATTTCTTGCCTGATGAATGATACATTTTCTTTAGGGACTTTACTGCAATTGGATGAGAAAATAATTTGATTTATAGAATGTTTGTTAAATTTATCAGACCGTGTGATCGTGATAGTGATAATGACAGTGATAGTTATAGGATTACTATTTTTTCACGAAATGGCTTCAATTTTAACAGAATTATGTCAGAACACTTTCTCTTCCGAAATGAAGTTTAACTATACTTGTGTAGTACTCCGAATAGAATGAGGAAAAGAGACATCGTATTCCCGTAGGAACTCCAAGGTTCTCCCAAATCTGATAATCTATTGAAAACATGCATATGAGATGATAAGTAATACAAAGAGCTCATGTGGGAAGCATTGTCCTACGGTATCGTGGTCTCACGACTGATTGCGTGACGAAATGATCGAATTTTCTTTGAGACTTTCATCACCATTTCATTAACGGCTAGTTTGATTCCGGTCACTCTGATGGACTCATCAGAACTTTTTGGTGATGAAATTACTCTTTATTACATCGGTTTTTTCCTGACGGAAGCCGTGAATTTCATTGTTAAGGGTCCTTGATAAGGCAATTTATGACAACATCATATACTCGTAACAAGTCTTTCGAGACTTCTCTGGATAGAAGATGGAAGGGTATCGTTTACTCGAATAATTTTCTCGATACAGTACTCTGGACTATGTACACTGATAACTCCATGCATACAACATAGCGAGAAAGGCAGAGAGCTCAAGTAGGAAATATCGTATCTGAGCTACTCTCGTTTATCGATTCTTTCCGTGATAAAATAATAGTTATCTGGAAATTTTCAGACTATTTCATTGTGAACAAAATTTCATTCTCAGAATTGCGCTGAATCTATCAAAACATTGGAATTGCATGCTCATCACTTTTCCTTTATTAAAAAATAAATTGTTCATTAAATTCAGACAATACTTACCCACGTCAGCTGAGAGAGATTAAATGTATTCCAATCAAAATGAAAAGTATTCCTCTACTGAATCCAGATCAAGTCAATATAGTCCTTTTCTAGCAATATCAAGCATCCCGAGAAAAACGTTCCAATGCAGTAAAATTTTATAGAAAATAGTTTTCTCATTTAAACGAATCATCCAACGAATCCGAATTGCTGCCTTCGCTTCTTTCATATGTTTCATATGTTTACATTGCGACGCGCCATTCAAAAGTAGAAAAGCGCCCGACAGATCAGACGGGATCCATCCTCGAAAATACAATAAAGATACCGTTTCGCAACTCAGATAGTATTCAGCAACATAAAAAAATTTCTATGCAAAAACTTACATTTCTCTATCTCCTAAACAAAGAAAGCAGAAAGAATATTATTGCGAAATGTACGCGTACGAATTTGCGAGCAGTAACATCAGAATGTCATTTATTGAGAAGCTGCTCGTGAAAAAAAATGAAAGGACGTAGGAAACTGCTTGAATAAAAACATACCCATCGTTCCGGAGGCATACCTAACCTTAACGGCTTCCGAGCTGATATCTCCACCTATTTTTTTTTTCTTGAAAAAAGAAAATACTCGCATGTACGTGCGTGTGAGCGCGTGCCATAAGGATAGTGGCCCGTGTCGAAAACCAAACGAGGAGGGAAAATAAGGAGAAATTGACGCTTTCTTCTCTCCCACAGCATCCGACCTCTCCTTTTCTCACAAGAATATACACTAAAGGATAAGTAGGGAAGTGTGGTGTGTGTGTGTGTGTGTGCGTGTGTGTGTGTATGTGTGTATGTATATGTTGGCAGCGCCGACGCGGCTAACGGAGGGATGAAGAAGCGCGGGTGGAGAGGTAAAATAACGATAAGAGGGGCTTGTAGATGAAAGAGGACTAGCTGTGTAAGTGAGACGGACGACTGGAAGAGTGAAAAGAGGGGAAGGGGTAGTTCAGAAGGTGGAAGGTAGGGGATGAATTTTGTAATAACGGCGATGAATGCGACTGCGCCGTGCGCCGGCCGGGACAGCCGTAAGGGACGCCACTCCCGAGCGCGGCGTAGCGCGGGTGCGACCGTCCGAGAGATGTCCAGTGGAAGGATCAAAGTGAAGAGGAGCGACCGGCAGACTGGCGGCGCCAAGCAGGCTTCCGCTTCATAGGAGTGGACCCAAACGAGGCCCTGCTGAGAGTGGGTCCTTAAAATAAATTATCAACAAGTTTTACCCCATCCGCTCCTCAATCCCCTCACAATTTTCGTTAAATTCCCTTGTAAAACTTGAAACACAACGGAAAGATAATCTCATCCTCATTTCCCCTCTACGAGTGTTACGTTTGGCGAGAAACGAGAGGAGGTTGATCCTGCAGGTATCAAGGAATGAGGAGCCATTTCAATGCGATAATCCGAGGGATTGATCAGTGTGACAATTAAATTGAATACTAGTGACTCGACAAGTCAAGTTGAAGTGCTTCGGTGATAACTTTGTGAGTATTTGACGGAGATATGAAGGTTTGTCAACTTGAAAAGGCTAAAGCAATCACCCGTAGATCTGGCAATAGTCAGTAATACGCCAACTTCCCCTGGCTGGGAAGTGGCTGACCGTTGGGACTCAGTGATAAGAACGAGACGAAAATATTTTAGTGAAGATAGAGATAACGAGAGAGCGATCAGAAAGATCTGGAGCTGAGAGTGTTTTAGTGATACAAGAAGAAGACGGAGGTTCCAGCAGATCGCACCATTGAAGTTGCTTTTTTTTCTCATATAGATCAAGAAAATACCCTGATTGGGGTGTTGTCAACAGCGTTCTTCTCATGTGGTGGTACAGAGGTGAGGACAGGATGCGGTGTCACGCAGCCTCGTGGAGCTTTGCACTCCTTGCAGCTACGGTTGCCCTTTTACCTGCCACACATCGCTCGCCCTTCGTCTATGCCGCGTAAGTACAAAATCAAAAGCAATTATTTCGATTGAGGTTAGACTGTATCTAGTGACCTTGTCAGGGTGTTGATGTATCTAATCGTGTCGGTAACCTGATTTCGCTTTGGTCCATGTCTATTGGTTGACAGGCTGCCATTTACTACCAATTGTTTCGCCAAACTCATTGGACCGAGTGGAACACTGCTGGCCTCAATGCCACGAGGTATCCGTTATTGGCCTTTAACCTGGGTGGGGTAATGCTGGTTAAAGCACGAGGAAGGGGGTGAGGGACAAGTGAAGCAGAGAGGTTGACTTACAAGGCAAATGAGGGCTCGACCACAGCAAAGCGATACCGCATAATTTCCGGTTACTCCATTCGCATGCACTCGACAGCTCTCTCTCTCTCTCTCTCTCTCTCTCTCTCTCTCTCTCTCTCTCTCTCTCTCTCTCTCTCCCTCCCCCCCCCCCCCCCCCCCCCCCCCCNNNCACACACACACACACACACACACACACACACACACACACACACACACACACACACACACACACACACACACACACACTCTCTCGGTCGTTCTCTCCTCCCATTCTCGCTATTGTCAATTGTTGGAAATTAGCCCTCTTAATGCTGAAAAAATCGTCCCAACCCTCGCATCCCCCCAAATTTTTCAACAAATTGCTCTGAAGACGTCATTCCAAGAAACAATCCAGATGTTCTTGTGTTCCTGTTTGTTTCCAGTGCACAGCGGAGTTAACAATCCAGCCGATGGGAGTTTATGGGCAAAGCCAAGCTAATTTGAAAGTCAAACAGGATTTCTTTGGATCGTTATCCTTGTAAATGACAATATCAACTCGACATTTGAAAGAACTTGGAGTCTTAATTCAAAGCCTCATTTCTTGGTTGAATTATCTGCGAAATTCCAGCGGAACATTCGCCATGAGACATTAACTTATATCCCTCCTTTTACCCTTGGCGTGACCGAGTGCCATAGTGAAGGATCAACATTTACCAAAAGCCCAAAACTTCTCATCCCACCGAGAAACTTGTCCAGAAATACTCGAACCGTATGTCTTGAAACTTTGGACTCTTCTCACCAATTGCAACATCAACAACACCTGTCGTCGTTATTTGGCCCATGGGTGATGCGTGATACCAAGTAATCCAAGCGCTTTTGCGGCTACCGATCGTGTCGATGATGGCCACATGCGCTTTTACACACACAACTGAATTGCCAAACTCAAGTACCCACCTCACGCAGATTCGCGCGGTATGGGTAGGGCGGTCTCTTCGATGGCACCATTCATCTTGGTATACAAAGTATACCAGTCTCACGCATATGTACAATTTTATGCTACTCAGGGCCAATCATTTCTGCACCACATGAGCTAAATGGTCTGCAAAATTTCAGATGGACAGGTGTCAGATGAAATAAGTGGATTATTCTTTTTTATTCAACTCCTATGTTTTTTTATTCTCGTTGAAGGGCTTTGGATTTTTCCACTCTCTGCCCTTTTTTTGCTGGCTCTCTCTCTCTCTCGCTCTCTCTCTCTCCTTTGGTATCTCTCCGTCTCCCTTCGACAACAGCCGCTGGTCCAGCGATCCCGAGAGCATCGTCACTCCCCTCTCTAGGCATACCGCGGTCGCGAATCGATTTCGGGTCGAGCGTGGGCGTGCGTGCCAGAGTGTTTGTTGTGGAGGCGAACGAAAAGCTCCCTGTGCTGGGGTGCTACGACGTGAGAGAGCGGCATCGACACGGTAAACAAATGTATGCAAAGCAAGACCCCTCTCCCCCTCCGCCCTCGCCAGTTTTAGAGAGGTTGCAGTATCCATCTACAGGGTTATATACCTGGGATTTTAACGTTGTAAAATACCTTGTTACAGCCGGGGATAACTAAACGTTGGCACGTTGTTTAGATTCAACTGAATGGCATTAGGGAAATCAGGGTAACGTCATTGCAATTGAATTCACTAATTGGGGGAAGTTCATTATGCATTCCTTGGTCAATAAACCCTTTGCGCCCTTACCAATTCACTTGGGCTTGTGCAATAACGGGGGAATATTGTGTTTATAGGTATATTCGTGTATTTTCTTAGGAGGTGGAGAGATTTAGAATGAAACTTCCAGTCTTGAAGTATAATTTTTGAGTTAATGAGGGACTTTATCTGATTTAATGTTCAGGAATTGTGAAGAAAACTGGGTTTCCATGCTCTTGATGGAACTCACCCGTCGATTATTCACCCTCAAAAGCTTTCTATGCAATCAGTTGAAAGTGACATTCCATTGCGTGCATGAAATAATGGTCGAAACGGATAGAAAGCAAGACTTAATTCTGGGTTCATTTAAACAGGATACAAAATGACCGTGAAAAGCTTTTAGATCTTGTATAATCCCTAAAATCGAGGCTTTATATTGATAGAATTGAAAAAAATGATCAGAAAATTACAGAGAATTATACAGAGAACTTTTGCTAGTAGAATAGTATAAACGTACAGAATTGCGAGGCATTTACGACAACAAATGCTCTCTTGAGCCTTATGAACTCAAATTTAGACATACAGGACCTCCACTCACGATTTTGGAGACTCAATTTAAAAGAAAAGTCCAAGTTGAGCTACGGAAGTCCTAATTTGAGTTTTCCGGAAAGTCTTAATTTAAGACTCAATTTAAGCTCCTAAGGTTCAATCTTGGAATTAAAAATATTGACGATCTTACTTTGAGGCGCCTCGTCTTTCAATCGTCAAATTTGGGAAATCCTACAGTGAGGTAGTAGTTTATTGGAGGAACAATCTACAACAATCTTATCAATAATAATTTTTTTCCAAATAATTTTTTGTTACTTTACTCCGGACATGAAATCAATATCACAAAGATATGATGTAAATTATATAAGATAACATTGGTGGATGAACACTTTAGCACGTATTATAATACCTATAATAGTTATTTCATTAGAGTGCGAGAGGGATAAATGTTTTGAGCACCGACTTAAAGTGAGCCGTCAACATATATTCAAATGAATTACACGATATCTAGTTGAAATCTCAACTTAGATGGATTCGCTAACTGCAAATATTCATAGAAACGTTATGTAAAAGTTCCCTAACTGTTATTACATACAATTCAGAGGTAATTTATCACTCTTATACTCCGAGGAATAATACGAATAAAAATCGTGAAAGCTTTTGCCAAAATTTATTTATCACCCCGATAAGTAAGTTTGAACTCGTAAACCCTTTGAAAGTGGCACAATGTAAATACATTATCAGTTTCACAGGAAAGAACGATTTTCGCTCTTCTTGCCTGTATTTTCTGTCTTTCGAAAAAGGTCTCATTTCACCAGTACGTGGTAGATCTATTCCTCTTTTTTTGGTAAACCCTAAAATATATGTACACATGTTGAGAGTCTTATTTCGCTACCGTTTCATCACCCATACACAGATAGCCCTTGTTACGTGGGTATCGTTGGAAAATTTGCCTGAAGTGGGAGGAGAGGATGGAATTCGGTGAGAGCTGAAAATACGTGCCGACGACGCATCCACGATATAGAAGTGGAAAATTTTCGTGCTAAAGCCTGGAAAAGCTTTGACATGTACGTACAGATGAGAGACAGTGGGTGTGTAGTGGTGTGGTGGCACCAACGGTAGGAAAACTTTCAAAGCAACTTCACTCGGTGATGGCACTCTGTCTCTCGATCCTACCACTCCTCTTGTGCATCATCTAGACCTCGCAATGTACCAGTTGCATTGATCAAAGTCACGTGGCATCCACGTTGTTTTCTTTTTTTCTTTTTTTTTTTCTCTTCGAACAAAATCGAATAATCCTGCTGTGTCGTCGAAGTGGCATAAACGTCAGCTCCAATAAACACCCGATGGAATTTTCTTTGTTGTAACGCCCGCGAAATTTCATCGGAATATTCAATTTACTGATGCTCAACTTTGCAATTTCTTCCATTACTTCAATAACTTCTTTGAAATAAGTGAAATGTCTCGGTAGTTCCTTCAACAGATGCTGCAGCTCTCTTCATTATTGGAATTGAATTCCTCGAAGCCCTTGGTTTAGCCAGCGGACAATTGATTTCTCGTGGCAGTGAATTGAAAAATTTATTCGGGAAGTTCAATCCGATGATTTTAACCCCGCAATCTAATCGATTATTTCAATAACTGGCGAAAGATTTCAGAAGGCTTTACACTGACGAAATAAATAAAATTCTTGTACTCAGATATTCTTCTGACAAGGATTTGGAGCGGAGCTTCGAATGGCGATTTCCGGCATTTGGTTGTTCAAATCAAATTTGATTAGCATCATTTTATTTTTTGATCCCTGCCAAAAACCCCAAATTTCATCGGAATATTCAATTGTTCATTTTCGCTTTTCAATTTCGTCGCATATTCTAATAATCTCTTAGTTCATCCGGGCGCAAATCAAATCATTGGCCATATGTGCTATCCATGTCATTAATTATGTAATGGGTTTGATGGGCAATGGAATTTTTATTGAGTCACATCATGACTCGAATTAACTGCATCTTCGTTCAGCTCCGCCATGGGTTCTACGACAAAATTATTAATTTTGATATATCTGACTATTTCAATAACCCCTTCGCAACAAATTCAAGTCTGTCAGCAGTTCTTCCAACGGATGCTGCAGTTGTCCTTATCATCGAAAGAAAATTTGACGATGCCCTTGGTTTTATCCTTGATTCCGTTACTAGAGGATCGATTTCCCGTGACTCGAAAATTTGGGATCAGGATGCAGCTCCGCCCTAAGTAATGTAGCTCCTCTCCCCGGCCAACTTTATAGCTCCCACCAGCTACTACCCCAATTCTCCTCTCCCTCCCTATCTTCTTTCTCATTCACCCTCTATCTCACATCCTCTCCGACTACGCCACACCTCAAGGCATAGAGTGCCGGCGCACGTGATTCGCTTTAACTAGATTCCCCCGTGGACTCTCGTGCATTTATTGCCAAGGCAGAATTGTAAAAGCGAGGGTACCAGGAGAGAATACACGGAAATTGGGGGAGGCGAGTGTTTCCAAACCTCTGAGAGCTGTGAATATAGCATAAGAGGATTGAGAAGACGTTGGATCGGGTTGTGAGGTGGCGAGGAAGTGGAGACGAGCGCAGGAGGTCGGGCGGGTTATGAATTCTGGGAACGTTTGCGAGGAAGCTCCTCGATCCGCTAATCCTCATGTTCAATGAAAGGCTAGGGCGTCGAAAAAACCCGATTAAATGGTTTTCAATGAAAAACTGTAGAGGGACTATAACCATAGCTTGACCCTAATAGCCCTCGCATCGTAATCATTCGCTAACTGTATGTAACAGTGGCTCATAAAAAAAAAACCTTATTTTAAATTCTGTATAGAAAAAAAACTTCCCTCGCTAAATATGGGGGCTTTTCAACTTTTATTTCTATCGTAAACTGAGAAAAAGAAAGATTCCATTGAAATCCCTGCCACTGGAGAACTCTCAAACGAGTGACAGGAAGAGAAATTTCAAGTAGCAAAGAGAGTTAATCAAGAATTCCCTTCACCCTGACTGAATCCAAGAGATGAATGTTAGAATATTTCTCAGATTATGTAAGACTTTAATAAAAGATTTCTCTTGAAAATTTTTTCCCTCTCCCTCACCACCATCTCAACTTCCTTTTTGTTTAAGTTGATTCATTTCAGTACCATTGTTCTTACCCTTTAAAAAAAAAGTCTTACATCGTCGGAAGGAAAGACCCTGAAGTCTGGATATAACCGTCATATCGATTGTCGATAAAGGATTTTCGTTGAGTGGAGAACTGGCAACCAAGAGCAAAGCAGATATTTCCCCTTTCCCCCTCATCATCTTTTTTGTTCTCCCCCCCTCCCTCCCTCTCTCTTCCCGTTCCGTCCACCGACCGAGTCGTCCTGGTCGAGCGATTATCAATATTTACGGTTCTTCTTCGTTCCACCTGTTTCCCTCTTTCGCGCGTCTTCCCTTTCTGGGCCCTCTCAATCCCTCCAAGGTTTCACAAGTGCCCACCCCCCCCCCCCTTCATCGTATTGGCGAGAGGCAAGGGGTAGCTTGACTGTAGTGTAGTATCAGTGATCGTAGTAGAGGCACTCGAGGCCAAGAGAGGTTCTCTCACCGGCAACGGTGGCAAAGCTCCAAAATATCCCCTCGCTACGGTTTTTCTGTCTCGCTCACTTACTCATCTTCTGCCGTCACCTCGTTTTCAATGCTCATCCCTACCAAAATGCCTCCCTGGCATGCATCAACTCAGTTTCACTCTCTGTCTCTCTTGGTGCATGTGTCTTTCCACACTTCGTGTCGTTGAATGTGCCACTCCCAGTGGTGAACACTTGGTCACGGATAAACCCACTTCACCAACTTTTGGAGATGGCATTCGGACACAGTTGAAATACAAGCTCGTTGTCAGTATCAGTTGAGATGAATCTCTTTGATATATTCACGTCGTTACTATCACTCGGTGGACTTGCATGTCTGATAAGAGCAACAAAGGAAAGTATATTATTGTACTAAAATTTTTGTTTTTAAGGCAATACTCCATTTTATTAGATCCAAAAGGTAAGGAAAACTGTAAAATATTTTAGCACACAGATAAAAAAATTCTGAGATCAACAATTAATTGGAACTTTAAATAGGAAGTGCTGTTGTGGTAGATGAGTGCCAGTATGCAACCAAAAGAACTGTATGGTATCTGGTATAACAATTTATTTAAGTTAAAAAAAAAGGAATGTGGGTAAAATGATTTGATTTTTTGAGTCGAATGGACTGTAGTGACGGTTTTCTTCAGCCATACCAAATAAATAATTCTTCAGTTTAAAAGAAATATATTTTCTGCGCCCAAATTAAAATGTTGACAATGTTTGAAAGAATTGACATTTAATGACTAGTTTAAAAGTGATTCGTAAGGGGTAACCCTTGGTAGGATTTAAACTCCTCAGTTGACGAAAATAGGTATCGATTGAGTCTTAATATAGCGTTGGGTTTCCTACAAAAGTAAGAACAATAACTGACCCAACCTATTTCACTACGTGCGTCACATAAAAACTTACTTTTTCCTATTTTTTGAGCTTCAAGATGGTCTTCACACGCCCATTTCTATCCGATTTAAACTTACTTTGCTTCGTTAGATTCCACAGAGTAAAAATTAGTATTACTTATAGAGTACTGTGGATCTATATTTTTAGTGGATATATATTTTTAAAAATTCAAGTCACGATTTGTCAGAATTGGAAAAATGAAAGTAATATTATTAAATTCACGGAAGAGGGTTTGATTTTCAGAACTTTTTCCTTGGATCTCACTATCTCATTCTCTTCATAAAACTCTTTTCGTTAACTTTATGATGGAACTAATTTTGTACAAATCGTATCTTCCATTCTACTCTCTTGAAACAAATAAAAAATGACTCGTCTGTGTCACCTCGAGGCCGCGATGAAGAAGTTCGGTGTTTGTTCTCAAGTGTCAACGGATCCCGGTATTTATTCATGAGGCTACCGTCGCATCTGTGCAAAATATTCTCTCATCCGACAAACTCTGACATCTCGAATATTGCATTACGGGTTAAATCCAAGCTCACATAAAGCAATTATGAAATTTAAACAACGGTATGATTCTTGGTTTAACAATTATCATGGAATTAATTCAATTTGAGGTGTGTGATTGGAAATATGATGGGTTGGATGTCAGGGGATCTTTGAATCAGTACTGGTGGGTCTTTATCGTGGTGCCATGTTACAATGTTCATCATTATCAAATAAATTCAATCTAGTGGTGGTGCTCTGTACATCATCGATGCCGGGGTTAATCATCGATGGAGTGAACGTTTGGCGCAGCGAATAGGCGAAATCGACGGTGATGCAAGTTTATTTATTGAACGGGTGGCGGTACTTGTATTGGGGTTAAAATTGTCAGTCTCGTTTGTGTAATAAACACCACCAATATACCGTAATTATTGCGTTCATAATCGTCATTTATGTAAAATAATTATTCAATGTATTTATTTCTCTCTCAAATTCTGGATCACAAAATTTATTTTTTCTGGGTGTTTATTGTGAATACTCTTTTTAAAAGAAAGAAAATTGTATGAAACTTAAGAGGATTAAAATTTGTTTACGATTTTATGATATTAAACAGTGGAATTTTTTAGCAAATCTCTTGTCCAACAAAATTTTATGTATCATTTATTTTACTTATTTTTTTACATAATTGGGTTTTGAATTGAATAAACATGGAAAAAAATCGAGTGAATATATTTTCAGAATTTTATCTGTCAATATTACTTTCATTACACCCTTGAATGTTCTGTGACATAAATTCGAAAATCAATTGATGCAGAATTATTTGAATGATCGATTACAAAATCTTAATAATGATATGTTCGCATCAAATGATATCCAATATGTTTAATTATCTGGTAAACAGTAGATGAATGATTTCTTTTTATTTGAAATCTTCATCCATTCCTAAATTTACAGCATTGTCAGCTGTCACGAATGAATGGAGTTGAAATGAATTCCTCTTGAAATTAATCGAAATATCGTTTTCATCACGCTGTGTCAGAAAAGGAACTTTTCAGTCACAGTCTGCTTCACGTCGAGTGACTGAAAAGTGCTTTTCCGACACATTGAGATGAAAAATATTGTTCGTAATACGTGAAAAAAGTAGTTTTTGACTCATGGGATTATATCACTC
>JAPYZM010002991.1:0-12251 GCA_030522845.1 Psyttalia concolor
GTGCGGAAAAGTACCACTTTACGCACGAAAACCGGTACCAAAAAGTGAACTTTTTGGGCAGGTATTTCAAAAAAACTTCTTTTGCGTGTGATACGAACAAAATTTTTCATCACAATCTGCCAAAACGTTCCCACTGTGAGAAAACACTCTTTTTAAGAAATATATTTTAACTCTTACACTGAAATTCATGGCCCAAAAATGGACAAGGAAGTAATATCTTACTCTGAAAAATGAAACCTTTCGTCAAGAAAATTTATTCTATTCTAAAAAATGACGAGTACTCGGAGCACAAAAAGAAAACGACTTCTCGGACCGCAGCCAGTGGTTTTTACATCAGAATATTTTGAGTTTGCTACATTATTGAATAAATTGATCCAACTAGACTTCGTTCGAGAAATTACATTCTTGTTATAAATAAATTACCCTTATCTTTGAAATCATTGCAAAATTTCTTAGAAGAATTGAAGTATTTCTTTTCTCAGAAGATATTTTTCCAACAATTCTCAAGCCATGACTTTCTTGGTTCCAGTAAAAATCGTCCTTATTGAAAAAAAATGTTTTCCATCAGCACACCGTCGCCCTTCTACCCCTGAATCCGATTTTAAATGCCACTGGACATTTTACATTCTCATCGTCCCTCGACAAACAAAGAAGATTAATCGAGGTTGTGCAAGCAAATGGTGAAATCAGGTTAAGATTAAAAGGAATTTTGTTTTTTCAGAGCTTCTTAAATTCAATGAACAGTCTGTGGCAGTCGATGTGGGGTTCTTCGGGAAACCCTCTAAACTTCATGGTATTAGAGACGAAGGATGATCTCCAAGCGGCTTATTGGCGCGATCCCTACAGCATACCATTGGCTGTTATATTTGAAGATCCACAGCCAATCACTCATCGTTTGCAGTAAGTAGGAAAAATATGCGTAATGATCCGGGGAATCCCAAAATTTTCTGGAAGCTTACAGCATTTTTCGAAAGGTTAACTTTTTTTTAATCTTCAAAATTCCCTATTTTTCATTTTCATATATTTATTTATTTACGAGGGGGCTCTGCCTCCTACTCACTCCGCTCGTCAACCCCGCCCCCCCCCCTTCCTCCTCCTCCTCCTCCCAGGCCACTCGGCTAACTCCCTCCCCTCGCTCCACCTATGTGACTGTGTGAGCATGATCATAAAGGTTTGTTTAACAGCTTCATTACTCAAATTTTATTACGGAAAATTAGATGTGCATAGATGATGTCCAGTAATTATTAATTATAGTGGTACATATGGACCATTTGTCGATGTTAAATTTAGGTCCCAGAGTATGAGAAAGGGTTCTCCATGAAGACCTTAATCTAACTTTAATCTAATTTTAATTGGGGCTTACTTCGAATATATAACTCGTTCTAACCTTGCCACAACCTTGATCCAATCGTCGTCCAACCTTGATCCAACCTTGCTCCAACTTTGATCCAACCTTGCTCCGACCTTCATTCAACCTTGCTTCGATCTTGATCCAACCTTGCTCTGACCTTTATCCAACATTGATGCGATCTTGATCCAAACTTAATTCGATCTTGATCCAATCTCAATTGGTCAGTTGGTGGGTGATAGAAGGGATTGAAGAGGTGCTGAATTTTTCAAGTTCCTTATTGATTTATTATGTAAGAAGAGTGTTTGTTCAACTTGCGATCGTCTCGAATTACCACCAATCGTATTGCTTCCTTGCGAGTGATGACTAGAATATAACCAAATCCACCTGGGGGAAAAATAATAAAGAATTTTTGCTTCAGATATGAGATACGTACAAATCCTTCGTACACATCGCCCCCATCCCCAACGGAATTCTACTCATCTCCCGTCACATGTCGAAAGGACACCAGCCACTGGCTGGGAGGCGTCCTCTCCATAGAGACCGGGGGCTCCTGTCCGGTCAACGATTATCTGCACTCCGGGTTCATGGCCCTACAGATGCTCATAGACATGACAAAAATTCGGGTACGTCTCTTGATTATTTTTGCCTGAAATTTCTCATAAAAAATCTCTTCCTCCGATTCAGCTCGACACGGGAAACAGCGAGGTCACGGTGCCAGATGTGAAGCTCGAGATGTTTCCTAAGGAGGCTTACACTGCTGGTGAGTATCTCTACGGTTGAGAAAACACGAGTGACACTGAACGAGATGTTTTTGTTCCCCTACAGACTGGATGCTGGCGTTTAGGGTTGTTATACCACTCTACATGGTCCTAGCACTTTCGCAATTTATAACTTATCTTTTGATATTAATTGTGGGGGAGAAGGAGAATAAGATTAAAGAGGGAATGAAGATAATGGGGCTGAAGGATTCTGTGTTTTGGTAAGTGTTAACATCATTACCAGCTGATGGTGGTTGCTCTCAGTCTGAACGACCTTATCCACTCTTGTCCAACCCTCCAAAAGACTGGGACAATATTACTTCAGAAGAAGAAAAGAAAACAAATTTGTTTTATTAATCCACCATTGTTGTTTTTTCCAGGATGTCATGGTTCATAATCTACAGTATTTTCGTACTGGTCCTCTCAGCAGTGGCAGTTGTTCTCCTCTTCACCCTCCAGATGTTCCAACACACCCACTTTCTCCCAATATTTCTCCTGGTGGTTCTCTACTCCTTCTCCGTCATAATGTTTGCCTTCATGATAACCCCCTTCTTTGACAAATCCCGAACTGCCGGAGTACTCGGCAACTTCGCCGTGACCATCCTCAGTCTGATGTACTTCATCCAAGTATTCGTAGACGACTCAAGCTCAATATCATTCTGGGTGGTCTCCATCCTCAGTCCAACTGGAGTCGCCCTAGCAATGGACAAAGCACTTGTGCTAGATCTTCAGGGTGAGGGTGTGAACTTCGATAATCTCTGGTCTGGACCGGGAATCCCCTTTGGTGGAAGTTTAGTGATGATGACACTGGACATATTCCTTTATGGACTACTCGCTTATTACTTGGACTCAGTCGTACCGAGTGAGTATGGTGTGAAGAGGCCGCCCTGGTTCTGCTTTACCCGCGGCTACTGGTGCAAGAAAAAGGTCCAGAGGATACCGTCCTCCAATGGCGAATCCAATTCCTTCATCCCCGAGGAGGAGGCCAATCGCGATGTCGAACCGGTTGTCAGAGAGATGAAGGGTCGCGAGGCTATTAGAATAGTAGATCTTTACAAATCCTACCAAAAGTGTCGAAAGCCAGAGATAAAAGCAGTGAATGGCATCAATTTAACTATTTACGAGGGCCAGATAACAGCGATTCTGGGACATAATGGAGCTGGTAAAACGACTCTCTTCAATATATTAACGGGATTGACAGCGCCAACAGCTGGGACTGCTCTGATCTTTGGGTACGATGTGAGGGACTCGAATGACATGCAGATGATAAGAAGTATGACAGGTGTTTGTCCTCAACACGATATTCTCTTCGATCTGCTGACCCCTCGCGAGCATCTTGAGTTCTTCGCTGCTGTGAGAGGAATTCCTCGATCGGAAACTGATATCGAAGTCAAGAAGACGTTGAAGGATATTGATCTTATGGAGAAGGCTGACACCTTCGCCAAGTATTTGAGTGGTGGACAGAAGAGAAAGTTGTCAGTTGGCATTGCTATTATTGGGGATCCTAAGATAATCATTCTCGATGAACCAACGGCCGGCGTTGATCCCTACTCGAGAAGACAGATGTGGTCGTTTCTGCAGTCCAGGCGGCATGGAAAAGTCATTCTTCTTACCACACATTTCATGGACGAAGCGGATATTCTGGCCGATCGGAAGGCAGTCATCAGCCGGGGAAAATTGCGCTGCTGTGGAAGTTCTTTGTTCTTAAAAAACAAATTCGGCATTGGTTACCATTTGACCCTTGTCCTGGAGGGCAATGGAAGGGTCCATGCTATATCAAGACTTGTGACGTCGCACGTCGCCAAAGCTGAAAAGGCAAGACGTCATGGAAGGGAGCTGAGTTTCATTCTTCCTCACAATTCTGTGGAAAATTTTGCCCCCTTATTCTCCGCAATTGAGCACGAGATCAAGACGAGAAGTAGCAGACTCGGGATAAGCAGCTACGGTGTTTCCATGACAACCCTTGAGGAGGTATTTCTGCATCTCGAGAAGGACGAGGAGACCGAGTGCACTATGGACAATTTGTCCAAGAAAATGGTGAGAAATCGCGCCCTCAGCAGATCTTTATCCCTCCAATCGAAAAGCACTTCTTATCAGAGCCTACAGAATGAGGGCGCCACTGTGCAGGTTGATGGACAAGTTAAAGGTGCTGGTGGTGAGCCGGATGGTGTTCACACTGATAAAAATCCGGCTATTCTTGGCCTTGGACTAGACCCCATCAAGATTCGGCCTAATTTTTTTCAGACACTCTATGCTATGTTGAGACTGAGATGTCTGAGATTGTTCAGAAATATTCAGTTGCTTTATTTTACTATCGTTGCGCCACTTGCACTCGTTGTACTTGGGCTATACTTGAATAGCATTCAGACGGTTGAAGTTAAGATGCAGTCACTTGAGCTGAGTAATAGTGAGTATTTAATAGAAAATTATCTCGTTATTTAACAGTCCTCGAACATCTCATCAATAATTTATTTTGACAGATACTTACGGCAAGGAAACTAGAATTCTCTACATGAATCGAACAGATCGTGATATATTACCAATGATGCACCAGATCAATCAGAGCGCCTTTGCATTGAAGGAGTACGACGGTAATTACACAGATCTACTGACTATTGCTCCACACATGGCAGTATTAAACATCGACGACTACGACAAGCGTCGAATGAACTTGACCATCACCTATAACGACACCATGCAGCATTCCTTACCAATTGTCATGAATATAATATCGAACGCCTATTACAGGTAACCCGAAGAAACAAAATCTCTGAGTTAAAACCCCAAAAAAATCAGGAACCAACAGTAGATTTTGAGTATTGTCTTTTTGTCTTGATTTAAAGGCTCTTGGCTGGCAATAATGTTCCAACCCTGATCGAAGTGAGAACTCATCCGTTCCAGCAGACATCGCAGCCTCAAGAATTCAACATAGGAATAGCTAGTTCGGCTCTCTTCATCGGCATGAACTTTGTACTGGTACCAATCACTCTTGCCGTTGACATGGTGTACGATCGTGAGGTGAGTCTCTCGAACATGCCCACAAAGAGAAATTAAATGCTGACAAAATCAATTGGTCTTTTCCTTTTTTAGATAAAAACAAAAAATCAACTCCGAGTGAACGGTCTGTCCTTTCCCATGTACTTCTTAACCTACTTCATTGTCCTCGTCTGCCTCATGTCCTTTATATGTCTCTGCATCCTCGGCATTATATTCCTTTTCGACGTGCCCTCCCTCCAGGAGGTGCCAGCAATTCTGACCCTCGGCAGCCTCCTCATGCTGTACTGTCCCTCCTCAATTCTCTTCTCAACCTGTCTCAGCTACATCTTCGACAAGATGGACTCGGCTCAAAGCATTCTCCCCAACATAGCCACCTTCTTCGGCCTGATACCCTTCATCCTAGTCATGATTCTCGACATGCTGGGTCTGGGTGGCACAGCTGCCTTCGCCCTCCACTGCGTCTTCTCCCTCCTGAACTCCATGTACGTCCCGTACGCAGCTGTCTACTACGTCGACCGCGTCCACCTGATGTGTTCCATCAATGCAGCATGCCACCATCTCTCCCTGTCAGACTACCTAACGCCAGAGATACTTCTGATGGCCCTCGGTGTCGTTGTCCACTGTCCCTTGTGGTTTTTCGTCCTTCTGCTTCTCGACGTCAAGAAGTCCGGTGGCAACATCAGCGAAGTCTTCAAGTACTTCCTCAGAAACGGTGGCGCAATAGGTGAAGAGATCATGGAGAACAACGATATCGGCGAGCACGAGGACACCGACGTCAAGAATGAACGCCAGAAGGTGTTCAATTTCATCACGTCATCGTCTGTTCAAGAGCCACCAGTTGTGCTAGTGCAAAATTTGAGGAAGGAGTATCGGCAGAGGGAGGCCGGCACTTCCTGCGCCTGCTGTAACAAGAGTGATTTGCAGCAGGAGGAGGTTAGTCCACCGAAGAAGGTGGTGGTGAGAAATTTGTCGCTTGCTGTTGAGCCTGGCGAGGTGTTTGGCCTTCTTGGGCACAATGGAGCTGGGAAGACGACAACTATGAAAATCATTATCGCTGAGGAGGCGGCGACCCGGGGGCGAGTTCAGTTGGGAGGGCACAACATACATTCCCACATGGCAGAGGCCTTCAGGCAGATGGGCTACTGCCCTCAGCATGATGCACTCTGGAAAAATATCACTGTCAGGGAACATTTGGAGCTGTATGCCGCCCTGAGAGGTGTTCCATGGAAGGACATCGATAGAATTGTCGATCTATATCTGTCTGGTTTGCAGATTCAAGAGCACGCCGACAAGCAGACTCAGGAGTGCTCTGGCGGCACTCGAAGGAAGCTCAGTTTTGCTATGGCTATGGTGGGCGGCCCCAAGGTTGTCCTCATGGACGAACCCAGCACGGGAATGGATCCAAGATCCAAGAGATTCCTATGGGATACCATTCTAGCTAGTTTTCAGGGGGGCAGGGGCGCCATTCTCACTACTCATTCTATGGAGGAGGCCGATGCACTTTGCTCAAGGGTCGGAATTATGGTCAAGGGGGAACTCAGGTGTATAGGCTCAACTCAACATTTGAAGAATTTGTATGGCGCTGGGTATACGCTTGAGATGAAACTACTGGGGGGTGATTCTACACCTACTACACCGTCGGGGGATAGGATTGCTACGCTCAAGGAATTTGTTGCTGGTCTATTTCCAGATGTGACGCTTGAGGAGAGTTTTGCTGATAGGCTTGTTTTTGGGGTGCCTCAGCACGCCGTTCAGTCGTTGGCTGATTCTTTCATGCAGTTGGAGAAAGGTAGGCTTTGCGGCTGATAATTTTGAGTAAAGAGGAAATGAAAAGGAGGAAAGACAAGTAAAAGTTTGGTAAATCGTCATTATAGCAACACCTAATTTCTTCTTTGAAAACTCAAGTGAAGTTGTTTTATTTTTGCTTGTATATTGTAGGAAATTATATATTTAGGGTTGGAAAGTGGTGGCTTTTAGTGATTTTCTCGTGTCATCAGGATATAAAGATTTGATATTCAGTATGCTTGGGTGAGGTATAAAATTATATAATTTTAAATGAGTCTGAATAAATACAAATCAACGTGCGGTAAGGTATAAACAAACTTCACCAGCAGTTGGCGTTACCCAGGGTTCTCGACGGGGTCGCGGCTGGAGTGAACCCCAGCCACACGAGTTGGGAATTAGTTATATAGGGGAATGCGTTCCACATTTTTAAGGTAGGACAGTGGGGTCAATGGATGGAAAGGATTTTCGGTAGATGGGAATGTTATCTTTAATTCATGAACAAACTATTATATTATTATTTACTGAAGAGAATTATTGTTACAAGTAATTTTTCAGCTTCATCTTTCAATTTAAGGTCCGGCTGTAATAGTTGCTAACCTCGAAATCCCCGTAACTAATTACAAGAAAAATAATTATTAAATCATAAGCAAACCTCATTTCCGACCTTCGCGCATGATTTTTGCAGGTCGAAAGTTATGTCTGCTTACGATTTGATCATTATTTCACGTGTAATCTGTGACGGCGATTTCGAGGTCGCTAATTATTACACCCGGCCCTTAATCTTCATTGTTATATTTCAATCCTCAGTTATTATTATTGTTACCATCGTCACGGAGAGGTTGTAGCAGTTACTCATTTACGGCGGATAAAATTAACGTACTAATGAAAAAAGTGATGAATGTTCTGGGATTATCAGGCGTTGATGCTATTTTAGAAGATGAAGCACGGAAAATGGAGAAACTGTTTGAAATGGCGAATATCAAGCGAAATGTCAAGTAGAGAATAGTGCGATAGATCCCAACTCTGAAATACGCCTCAATTTCATTTTTTTCTTTCTTCATAATAACTAATGATGTTAACAAATAGAAAGTACTCTTTACCACATGCTAAAAATATATTTTTTTTCCATTGCAGCTAAATTGGAGCTAGATATTGAGGAATACAGCTTCAGTCAGACTACCCTGGAGCAGGTATTTTTGAAATTCTCCCACTACGACGAAGTAAGCAGTGAATTATAATGCAAACGTTGATAATAAATTAGTTATTGAAAAATGTTCTCGAACATAAAAAAAAAATAGTAACAATAAGATAAGCTAATCCATTCCATGATTGAAGAGAGACATTGCCTCGAGTCCAATATATGGAGGTGAATGCGTTGAAGGAAAGAGTTTTTATGAAATGGCGAGATTTCCCGCGAGTGAGAGATAATTTTTTTTTTCTCATTCATTTTTTGTCACGTCGAGTGGTGAAGAAAAAAGGGTCGGGGACCACAGAGGGAATGTGTTCTACGAGTAATTAAAGAATTTAATTTTTAATTCAGCTTCAGTCAGCAACATTCCGTTAGCGAACATGAAATGGTCACTAAGACTTGTCGAAAAATATGAAAATGAGTAACTAATGAATTACGTAATGATGAACTAATTGAATATTGGAAGTTAATCCGTCATTATATCGTGAATAAGACAGCGGAAAAATAATGAAAAATATCATTCTGTAAATATTGGCAAATGCAGCCTTGTTAATTTGTAATGAAAATTATTGATTCAGAAGTTTATGTTTAGAAAATGTGAGAAAATGTGAAAAAATTCGAGTATATTTTTATCCTTTCGGACAATCGTGAGTCATGAATTTTCATACAACTGTGATTGACATGAGATTTATCAATCAATAAACTTGTTTTTATTTACTCTTAAACGTTGGCCATCGGAGATGATAAGTGAGGCAAGAGTAAATGTTTTTTTTTCCTATTATTATTTATCGATTGTCCATTTATTGTCTTTGGTGTGCGCCCGAGAGTTGAAAATAAATTTTAGTAGAAATTTTGAAAATACGGAGAATTTGATATGTGTTTTTCCTCCCTCCCCTGTGTGCAATCAGAATGAGACTTGTACATAATAAATAACACATAGATATCGTAAATAATAATTATACACAATTTGGCAAATTTTCTCGTATGCAATTCCTCGGATAAATTATTAAAAAAAAAAAATTATCGAGTGAAACGAGGAAAATCAGCGACCTTTTTAAATATCTCCAGGTTCGTCTGAAATATCAAAGACGCTAGATAATTCATTCCCAAGATAAACCTCTTCATTTTCTATCTGTAAATGCTCAGACAATTAGTTGAACATTTTTTCTACTTGAATACGAAAGCCCAGTGTGGAATCCTATGAGGACTGATTATTCAAGTTAGCAGGTCATCAGTCTGAACGACCAAGAGACCTTTATTCAAAACTTTTCAATGTTGATAATTCTCATTCGTCGTTGTGACGAGTCGATTGTAGAAAATAGATCTGTAAATAATTTGCACCGATCTCTTAATGGACGTGCTGTAGAGTGAGAAATAAATAGATGAATAAAAGATCGAGTGAGAAAATATAATGGGGTGTTGCATGATGAAAAAATAAACTACGGGAATTCAAGTGAATTTTGGTGATACGAAGAAAAAATGATTGTCTTCAATTTGTTCATTTAACAGAAGTGTGATCAGTGAGTTGAGAATGAGACTGAGGCTATGAATAATTTTTTTTAAATGATTGAAAACCCAAGGTGGACGTAAAGCCTGGCCGCCATTTGTTTAAGAGCTTCTCTTATTGCAAGGGACTTCCAAGATGGCAAGACTCGTTGTTAAACATGTTTTAGATTTATTTATGAACGTCAGGGAACTCTCAAAATTTTAATAAATTTATCTTGTTTATTGAATTGTGCTGGAAAATTATTAGAAGGCAAATAGTTTTGAAAATTGTGTAAACGCCAGATGAGAAACAGATCTGGCCGCTATATTGCGTGAGAGCCTCTTCCCAAAGTGCCAGAAACTTCCAAAATGGCGGCGTCCCGGCCTGTTTCACTTCACGTTTTTAAACATTTATAAAAATTATTTATCGACTTCAGGGACACCTCAATTCACTGTATGATAATCTTATGTTGTGAATAATCTTGATTCAACAATTTTTAACTTCAAGAATTCAACAAGTCAGGAGAATTCATTGAGAAAACATCCGCTTGGATTTCAATAGTTTAATGAGAATCCATGCACCAAGAATTCTACGAAAAGTTGAGATGTTTTTAGCAAACGAACCAGAATACATGAAAAGGTATATCAAGGAAGATAAATAAATAACAGAAGGACTGATTGATTATTCCTAGTTTGAAATGATAGGTAGTTAATTAAATCAATCGAAAATCAATGAGTAACACGAAAAGCTTAAAAAAAATGTAAATCGCATTTTTTTCATAAATCCGAATCGTCTGTAAATATCATACCGGATAACAAGAGCATTCATGTTACATAAATGATTTGAAAAAGTGAATAGATACGCATTCAATTAAGATAATTAAAAAAAATCTTAGACACCCAGTCAAGTTTTTACGTGCGCATCTCATTCTCTCTAGAAAAAAAAAAGGAAAAGAAAATGGTTAACACGTGGACAAACTGTCGCACGTTTAATTAATTCAATGAAAAAAAAAATGTAGCGAAAGGAAACCATAAATTTTAGTCAATTATGAAGATTATGAAATAAAAAAATTAATGAAAAATTAAGTCGCAAATCGAATTTAATAATTAATAGAATTGCGACATGTTTTATGGAGTTGATGTAACAATTTTTTAACGACAGACTTTTGAATGAAACACAAAAAAAATTATGAAAAAAAATCAACGAGAAGTACGCAAAACTGATTGCCACAAGCACGAGGCGCATTGTTCATTGATTTCTCAAGTTATTTATTCAATATTTATTTAATGATTTGTGAATGAAAAAAAAATTACGCTTTTTTAATGAAAAATATGAAAAAAAAAATGAAAAAAAAGAAGTATTAATTTTTAATGCTCGCATCCAATTCCACTGATCATTTCCACTTCTATCCTTTACAAATATCATCGGTACAAATATTTGAGGGAAAGATTTGCCTGTGAAAACTTCGAGTCATGAGAATTGCCACGATGTCACGAAAGTAATAAAGCAAGAACAAATAACGAGTGACAAAAAGCAACAAGTCTAGACGTTTTTCATTGTAAAATATTGATACATAAAATGCTGTAATAAATCGTTTTGCCAGAGACTTTTTCACTAATAAATTACATTAAAAAATGGCCAATAATGACGAAATCTGCTTCCCCCGGATGGACTATTGGCAAATGTTTCGGGGGCATTTCACGTAATCGTTGACCCCTGATGTTATGAAAACAAAATATTGTTTTGAATTGATAGAATTTTTAGCCATTGCATTAATCATTCCAACTGACACAATCATTACACACTCCATTGGCGCATTTTATCTTTGATCGTCAATAATTTTCCAATTCTCAGAGCCCCTGATAAGAGTCTCCCGAAGTAACCGGTTCAAACTGAATTATCAGTGCCCCTCATTAATCATTAATTTGATTTCACAATTAATCGGGGTTAAAGTAGCTGATAGCGTGAATAATAATTCGTGTAGAAAGCAGAAAGCTTGTCTTATCGGCCTCTTCTCCTTCCTAGAACTGATAGCAGAATGTGGAGATCAGAAGTTTTGATTGTGTGTGACTATAGCTCAATTTGTCTCAGCATTTCTGGAAGTAAGTTCAGATTTCGTCGCAGTTTCTCCTGCAACTAAGGACGCCTGAGGAATTGCGCCGCAGATATTTGGAATTTGTACGTGAGCGCGTCAGATCGAAACTAAAATCATCGATGGAAAACAATGACCACATATAATTATAAAAATTATGGAAAATCAAAACAAACTTTTAGATTGAAATTCTTCCCATTAGGAGAGTAAGACGAGATCAATGAGAACTGATTTGGAAATGTTGAATAATTTTGACGAATGGTTAAAAACTTGAGGTGGGCGACAATACCCGGTCCGCCATATTCTCTGGAGAATTCCGGAGTCTTTGGCTCTAGGAAGATGGCCACGCCTAAATGGCTACCTCATCTTTCACCTTTTCAGACTTAAAACAAAATTATTTATTGATTATTTTTCCCATCCAAATCTTGGCCAATAGGATTGCACCATTCGACGTTATTTTGTATAGCCAACACGGTATTTCAGCGGAAATTCTAGGAAATTTCACTGGAAATTTTTCACGTTGCCTATATAAAAAAAACAAATGATGAAGTAACCCTCAATTGTATCTGACAGATTGGATTTTATTATGGTTA
>JAPYZM010002992.1:0-12247 GCA_030522845.1 Psyttalia concolor
GACGTGAAGCGCCCCGTGACTGAAAAGTTACTTTTCCGACACAGCGTGATGAAAAATTATGTTCGTAACTCGTGAAAGAAGTGGTTTTTGACTCGGGGGATTATATTACTCGCCTTCGGCTGGTGATATAAACCTCCCACTCGCCAAAAACCATTTTTTTTCACTTATTACGAAATATACTATTGTATGTTCGTGGGTCAAGAACTAATTGATCCGTTGAGATGAAGAACAGGATTTCATGCCGGCAATTGTTGGATGAAGGACTTATTATTATCCTTTTGCATTTTGATTTCTCAAAAAATGTACCTGTAGGCTTGCAGAAGTGTCCGTAGCTTCCACATCGAGAATGCCACGCAATCCCCAGGTGGACGCCGCTCTCGAGGGCAGCAAAACACCGGCACTCACTTCCGTGAAGTAGGAGTAAGTGTACTTCTTCCCATTCTCAAATAAATCTTTTCCATTCGCTGTCGAACTGGCGATCAATATTATCCACGATATTTGCAGAATGTGTCGTATTCCATCTGTTCAAGAATAAATGAAGATAAACACGTGAAACACTTCCGAAATATTTAACGAAATGAAGATTAAGGTTTTTATGGGGTTGGAAGAGGGACATTGTTGTATTTTTATCGATGAGACTGTTTAGAATTATTTTTTGCAATTAATAATGAAAATATTCACGACTTTGTCAACATGTGGAGAATCCCATCGATTCAGAAACTACAAAGCACATAAAACACTTCCGAAATATTCAACCGAATGAGGACTAATTTTTTGTGGGTTTGGCGGAGCACTACAATCGTCAAAAATTGTTGATTATTTTTCATTTATAAAATCGGACAGATAGACTATTCATTTTTCCAAGAGATAATCAACAATAATCCCGATATCCCGAACATGTGGAGTGTCCCACCAGCCCGGGATAAAAAAGACACAGAGCACTTCCGAAATATTCAATGAAAAGAATGTAAAAGTTGAAAAATAACGAAAATAATGCCGAATTTTTTGTTCACGGTATTTATTAACAATGCCGAGAGTCCCGTCTACCCAGGACTGAAATGACCGCACGCAGCACTTCCGAAAATTTCAACAAACCGAAGTAAGCGAAGACAAACTTGTTTAACATCTTTGGCAAAATAAAAAACAAAGTTGATGAAAATTGTTACGTATTTTTCGCAAATCGATGGCATTTTGTTCACCCGTAAACTGATTTTCTCTGAATTTTAATGGAGAGAGACGTACCTGAGGACCACATTGTCGAGGCCGTTGGGAATACCGATGTCGACTGAATAATCAGAAAAGTCACGGGTCTGTTTGATGACCCGGTCGAGTGTACGTTAACAGCTCGACTATCTCAAAGTTTAATAAACGTCAATGTGTATCCCCAGCATTTACTCGTGTTAGTTTAAATTATCCCATCGGCTGATTATCCTCAATCTCATCATGTCCTCTTTATACATCATATCAGTGTACCCCCAGACACTACAATATCTTTTTTCTTCTTTTTCCCTCGCTCTCTCCCTTTATCTCCCTCTTTCTCCTCAGGCCATTGAGAAAATACAGAAAATATCAGTCAATAAATAATCGAGGGTTGAAAAAAAAAATTCCACGCAACAATTCTCATGCAACAGTTCAACTGTAATTTGTCGTTATATTTGTACAAATATTTTCATGGTAAAACGTAATTTGTGATAAAATGACCTTCGACCTCTTCTATATTTAGAGGCCAGTGACTATGGCGATAAGAATTTCTTCAGAAAAAAAAGGATTTGTGTGAAAAATAAATGAACAAAAATTTTCTCCCACATCGACATCTCTAAAATTTTATTCTCACCTTTCGAATAATTCATTTTCAGTGTCAATTATTTAAACCACTAGCGTACGTGTCACAAATCTTTCGGGACGTTTCCCTACTTCACATGCAGTATTTTACTATACAAAATGTGATTGATAAAGTTATTTTTACAAATCAAATGCCTATTACGAATTTACAAAGCAATTTTAATAGAAAATTTAACGAATTAATTGTTGGGGGATGACGTCTGGGAGTCGAGTTACTGTGGCTTGATTATGGACAGGATGGATTTGGAGTAGTCCCAGGCTTCGCTGTAAAAATAAAGAAATATTTTTGTGATATTTTGCTCGATATTTAGAAGACAAAGATCATTGGGAGAATCACTCACTTGTGGGCAGGATTGGCTTGATCTAATTGATCGCTCAACTGTTGTATGAGTGTTGCAAACATTTTGAGGTGCTCGATTGTGGCACCTTGGAGCCATGCTCTCGGTAAAGTACTCATTATCTGCAATTGAACAATTTTTTTTGTAATTATTCTGTTTCCGTTTCTTTTTCCACATCCCGACAGGAAGTTATTGTTTTGCTTTTTTTTATTAAACGAAAGGCAAATGGGCTATTTTGGCTAACAAATTAATAATTCAGAATAATCGAATTTTTCCCATAGGTTCATTGCAAACTTAAACAATTCAAAATGCGTCGTATTCCCTCTGCTTAAAAATAAATTGCAAACTTCAACGATGCCTTTGAATTGAGTAATAATAATTGATAAAACCTAGTTTCATTCAATCATTTACAACTGAAGAGGGAAATTGTCTTTCACAAAAATGAATGGATAAAAAAAATCAATTGAGAAAGCAACAAATGCACCCGTTGTATTATCGATTTTTTAAAATCACCTGATAATGATAAACAATTTCATTAACGAATATCGAAAATGAGAATTTATAACAATTATTACCATATTAGCTTTGATCAGGGCATCCACAGGAGGCGAGACCCTCAATCCAGCCAGAAGATATCTATTGAGTAACGACCCCAGAGCAAGATTTTTCAGTTGATTATCCCCCAGCAATCCCTGCCAGCTCAGCATATTCCTCAGCAATTTGACAGCCATGGTAAATTGCCGTTGGAAAAACGTATGCTTAGGATCCAAAACTTGTTTTGGAAATATCGGAATGAACACATCATTTTCCACAGCCGATTTGATTTTATCCAAAATGGCATTGAATAATTTCTCAAGTGTCTTACAAGTCTCGTTTAAATTCGGATAGTCACGAACAAGCCGACTGACAGTCCCCACGAGTCTCAGGGTTTGAGATGTGGACATTGGATCCCACATTTTCTCAACAATGGACGTCAACTTCGGCAGAACGATCTTCTCCATGGTGAGAGGAATGAGTCTCACGTCTGGATCGGATCTCAATGTCTCCTCACTTTCTCCTCTGTCAAGGGCGTAAAGCAGAAGGCAACTGTACCATTTGGTTCTCTCGATGTCTGTACTCTCCATCAGGGGATTCCAGGTGACAAGATGAAGACGAATCATCGGAGAAATCATCTTTGGAATGCAGAGGGAGACGTAGGCCTCGGTGTAGGCTTCCATGTCAGTCTCCCTCCAGGACTCGAATTTAGAAAGAACTCCCCGGACTGAGCAGAAGTCGTCTATCACGTCTGAGAAGACCCCCTGGCTCTCCTCGTCGATCTCCTCCTTCATCTGCTTGAACACCAGGTTCTGCTGCTCTGTCACTTCCTCGTCACTCGACATTCCATCTATATGTTTGGGCATATTTCGATTCAATTCACGAGCTCGTCGACGTCTCGCACGTCTACCCTCACGCTCCGTCGCGCGACGGATTCGCGCGTCGTCCTCGGGACCTCTGCGAACTGGCTGGCCTCCTAGGGGATTATTTAGGATTTTTATTCTGCGTTTCACCATTTTTTTACAATTAAAGGTTTTGTGGAAAAAGATTCTTTGGGATTATTCATTCTTCAGTAGTTTTATGGAGTTAATTAATTGTTAATAGTTTAAAATTACTGAAAAGTGTTTAATTAAGTTATTAAAATGATTAAATGAATACAGACTCGCAGCAGATGTGATTTCCTCTGCCTGATCCCTCGTGTCCTGCCTCCTCCGCTCGATCAGTTCATTAGATCTGTCACTGTACAAATCCAACCATCTCTGCTCCAGTCCCATCAGCAGAGGCAGCTAACAAAAAAGAAAATCATATTATCACCTCGAAATGAGAGAGTTCCAATATCAAAAAAAAGAAGAAATCTGTTGATACAGAGAAGATTCTGACCCCCGGCATAAAAAATCTAATTAAACGGGATGAATGCAACTGTTGAATAGCCAACGAGAGTAATCATCTGACTTTTGAATAAATGAAGGAGACAATGCGAGGGAAGCGGACTTATTGAAAAAACGTGATAGCGTGAGGACCCACCTTCTCGTCAAGACACTCTACCAAGTCAGTGACATACCCACGCAACTCTTGGTAATATCTGAAGCGCTGGGCCAATTCAGGTGCACGCACGGAGCCCTCATCCAACTCCTTCAGGGTCTGGTCAAGCTCCTCCTGTAGCTGTACCTGATCCTGCTGGTGACGCCTGTGGACCTGTTGTAAGCTTGCGACCCTGGAAATTTAGTAAAATTTATAAGAAATACTCTGGTTTTCCCAGGAGAAGAGGCTCTGGTGAGATTTCTAAATCGTAAAAGGTTTGCGATTTCTTCTCAGTCTCTTTTTATGTCAAAAAATGGAGGCGAAAGTCACGCATTTTTTATGCAAATTGAAATTTTTTGTCCTCACGTATACCCTTTCAGGCTTTTATGTGTTTACCCTTCTCACCCCGCGGCCTGATGATATGAATAGATTGGTGATAAAATCCTTCAAATTGACATTATTCATTTTTTCAAAGTTAATGACTTTTTGAATGATAATAAATGGATTTTCCTTCTTGCAATTAATGTTCAAGTCAATGTTTAGGTTCTAAAAAGTTAAAAAATGTATTTTTTTCATACCTCGCTCTCATTTTCTCCACGACTTCTTGAGGAGTCACGGGAACAATTTTCGTTGGATCTGGGGGCTGAATGCATGGAGGAGGCGGTGGCGCTGGCATCAGGACCATTTCCATCGGGACTCCACTGCCTCCAATCATGTGGTTGGGATTTACTCCCATGCTATACTGCTGTTGCATCATCGAATCTTGTTGGACAGCTGCGATCTGCAAATGAAATTAACATCAGCACAAGAGGAGAATTTAAAAGAATTCTCAATTCAAAATAAAATCTCAAATTCTGAAATTACTTGGGCTCCAGTCACTCCTTTCCTGATCTGCTGTACCTCCCACTCCTCCTCTTCGAGTCCATGCTCACTCTCATCGTCCGAAACTGCAGAAAAAGAAATATCTAGTCAGTAAAAAATACTTTTAACAGTGGAAACAAATACTGCCATTTAATGTCAGTTTAAAGACATTAATTTGCTGATAGATACGTTTTATTGAGACTTGAGATGCCAGGAAAGCTTCTCTCCTCTTCTCCTTATCCCTGGCCTCAGTATTCACTGTCATATCGATCCTGTCCTCGTCGTCGTCATCACTCCGATCATGATCTTCCTCCCGAACTAATCTCGATTTTCCTTTATCCTCTCTCCTGAAAGTAAATATCAATCAATCGTCTGGCAACATATTTTTTCATTAAAAATCCCAAAGTCTTACGTTGTCTCCTCAATCGGTATGTAATCAGTTCCTAATTCTCTCGCCTTCTGGCGTTTTTTTCGCGCAGCGTGAATCATTGCTGCATCAGGAATGCAACCACCTGCAAAAAACAATTACTATCAAAGTATTCTTGACCAAGCGTATCCTAGATCTCTCGAATTTTCTCATAAACATTTTTTAACTGAAAGCAAATTCTTCACAGTTTCTTCAGCGTCCGAATTTATCTCGAGCTTATTCAGCTGCAAAAATAAATGCACTAATTACTTTGCAATAGAAGCTTCATGGTGTCAGGTTGGGCAGTATTTTTTCTAAAACTGTGGCTTGTACTATTCTCCTCCTCTTCAGAGCTATAATCATCCTTTCCAGCCACCAGTGCAGCTCTCCCATTCAATATAAGTGGTCCTGTATTTTTAATTTTAACCTGTGAATGAAAAAAACATAAATTCATGAGTGACAATTGCCTGGAGGAAAATTGCAGGATATGAGCAACGATTGGGCCATCAGAATCAGCCACAATCAGATGGATTAATTTTTATGAAATGAACATTGCAATTGTTGATAATATTGAATGTTTTTTTAAAAAAAATTGCAGTGAATACTAATAACTAATAAGACATCATAGAGATAGCTTACTACTAGATCATCTGTCTTTATTTCTAAATCTTTGTCGCGCTTAATGGACATGTTTGCTTGCTCAGAGTCCACTTGCATTTTCTCTTCACCTTTCTTTTTTCTCCTCTCGTGATCGAGCTGTTTCATCAGTTTTTTACTCCGTGATGATTTCTTCACTTTAAAAACCTCACCATCATCAGCTGGAATATTATTCAGTGTTACATAATGCGTTATTTTTTAATTCTAGTGGATGATCAATTGGGGAGAGGTGAGGAAAATGAATTTTCTTGGATTATCAATATCCCCATATGGGATAATTCAATTTTCATCAATCAAGTTTTTCCTTGGAGCTAAAGAAAATGTCTTGGAGTAGAGGGCAAAATATTCAGGAAAATGTTGCAATTTTTTTGGCTAATGTTGAGTGATTGATGACTGAAAACAGTAAATTCGATTTATAGGGAGAAATTGGGAAACTTCAATGAATTATTGATATCTCCAGACAAAATGATCTGATCTTAATGAAGTAAAATTAATTTTGAGCTTGAAGAGATGTCTTAAAAATGACGGGAAACAATTACAAGACATTTTTCCAATTTGCCCCATCGATCAAAAATCGCCCATTTTACCCATCTCACTCCAAACAAATTTTACAGGTTTAATTTTATAACAAACAATTTCCATTCGAACGTTGAATTGGAGTCTAGACAATGTAATGTATCAAATTAATCATAAATTCATTAAAAAATAACCTTCATCCAGCTCCTCGCCAAAACTGAGGAGCGTCTGCTTGGGTTTATCCTTTTTCTTCGTCTTAACCTTAACCGTCTGCTCCTGCTCGACATCCATCCTGTTCTCATTGTCCTCGGACTCATCATTGAACGATCTTCTCCTGATATTCCTTTTCGGTTTTTTATTAAAAAGCGACATTGCCGTCCACACGCCGACAAATCCCACCTTCAAGGAAAATCAACCGATTAATTCATGTCACGGATACACTCCCACGAATCCCCCACAATTAATTATTAGAATCCTCTAGGTCCTCGATTTTCACTCCCCCAAAACAGCTAATCCCACCGAATCACTCGAGAATAACAGATGGATGAGGGAATTATCCCCGAAAGATCCTTATTTTCTCACTTCCCTTGCGAGTGAGCAGAGGAAACCAAGAGCAGTCGTGGGCAGCCATTGCGGGCAATTTCCAATGGACGAAACTGTTGTATCCAATAGGGAAGCCCCATTTTTTTTCTCCTTTTATCATGCGAATGCGTCTTGACGCATCAAGTGTCGTAGTTAATTATTTTTCTCCTTGAAAGATCTAAAAAATGAGCCAGTGAAAATCTACTTCTCAAGGAAAATCATGAGTTCACCGAGCACTTCCGACAGCTGAACTCCATTTTTCAATGAAGCTAGTGCTAAATTTTGGCATTCCCGGGGCCATCCAAGTCACCAACGATTGCTACCAGTGTTTTTTTTAGTTGCAATGCACACCATAAACACGTAAATTGGTGCTGAATCATATCATACAGCAGATTGAGGGATTCAAGGAGAAGAGAAGAATCTGGCTAATGGGCGGAGTTTAGTCAATTTTTGCCCCCACAATTTATAATTATCGGAATTGGATTTCACTGGCGTTTGGTGTAAGTCACTTGGTGATGAGACAATTGTCATTGAAACACTGAGGGTGACTTGGTGAAGGTTTTTAGTTGGTGAGGCTGGATTAGTTGTCGCTGTCAAGTGGTTTTCGTGAGGAGAATTGTGAGGATGGCCAACTCCGCGGGGAATGGGGAGGATGCCGAGATGATGGAGATTGGAGTCGATGGGGATGATGACGAGGAAGGGTCGGATGGGGTCACTGTACCTGAACTCCAGGGGACCTTGTCCAAGTGGACCAACTACATACATGGCTGGCAGATACGCTTCATTGTTTTGAAAGATGGCACGTTGTCTTATTACAAGTCCGAGCAGGACAGCGGCTTCGGCTGTCGTGGCTCCATTAGTCTCTACAAGGCTGATATCAAGGTACCCATGCGATTCTTTTTTCATTTATTACGTGTTTACCTCTGCTTTCGTACGCACGACTGGTTTTGGACACTTGATTTCGTCAAAGTATTTTTATTCTTTCAATTAGAATTTTAGTCGGCAAATATTTTTCTGTATATTTGTTGTTCTTTGAACATATTTACCCTTCAATGTGGCAGAATGTCAATTTTTGGTGGACAATCATTTATTTTTTGATTGGAAACATTGCTTGGTAATTCGTGGAGATAATGCAGTTGTAATTATTATAAAAATTGTTTAATTGAAGTTAAAACGTTTGATTATTAGTGTTTACAAAGCTGATGTGAAAGTATCAACGTGAGTTTTCTGGATTTTCACTCGTCCCAGACGAAACAAATCTTTTCCTCATATTTTTTAATCATAACATTTCAAGTTTTTCGTTAGAAAATGTTAGGTTCTTTGGAGAAATATTTTCGCGAGAATATTTCTCGATTCATTTATCAGAATAGCCTTCCAATCTCGTCTTTAAATCAATCATATTACGTTTTTGTGTAAACTATTCTTAAATCCAGAATTATAATCAACATAAAAATTCTGCAATTAAACATCTGAAAGTCCAATTAGAAATTGTTATGAAAAATTGTTTATCTTCAAATTAAAACTTCTAATTCGTGAAGTAATTGAATTGTTGATTAGGCAGTCGTTTATTCCTAAACTACTCATATTTTATCCATCAAATATTCCATATCTTTTTCAGAAGAATTAAAAAAAATGTTTTTATAGTGAAAAAACCTTTTTTCATGCCTGAAAAGACCATTGAATCCCCGAAGTTTTATTTGTCGTGTTTATTTGTTTTATTCTGTAATTAAACATTTGAAATTCTAATTAGAAATTGTTTATCTTCAATGTAAAATAACTAATTCGTGAAGTAATTCAATTGTTGATTAAACAGTCGTTTATTTCTAAACTAATAATATTTTATCCATAAAATATTCCATATGGTATTCAGAAGAATTGAAAAGAATGTTTTTATAGTGAAAAAACCGTTTTTGATCGCTTGCAGAGACCATTGAATCCCCAAAGTTTTATTTGTCGCAGTGTTTTTTTCTCGTGTAATAGCACACATCAATAAAACCAATTAGAATTCAAATAAGTATCGTGCAAATGCATGAAAAGATCCCCCTTAATTCCCGCTGTGGAATGCTTTAAAGCTGAAATTATTATTCCGATAATTTTGCATATTATTTTTGACTCCAGGGTCATGAGTTTGACGAGTGTCGATTTGACGTGTCAGTGAATGATTGCCTGGTTTGGTATCTCAGAGCAAATTCTCAGGAGGAGAAGCAACGCTGGGTTGACGTATTAAAATCGTACAAAGTGAGCATTGCGACACCAGTCGAGTATACAGATAAGCGAGAGTGGGGTAAAACGGAGCGTCTTTGATTGTTAATAACTCGAGAATGACAGAGTGGAATTTTCTGTTTTTTTTTTTCATTCGTAGGGTATATTTTCAGCTCTGAAATAAGAGCTCATTTGTTCGAATTGTATCGTTGGAACTTGAGATATTGACCATTGAAGATATTTTTGTCCTGCTCTCGAGTGTTGGACAATGAATTCAGAACTGAATTGTCAATTTTTTTAATAGGCGGAATCGGGTTATGGAAGTGAGAACAGTTTAAAAAGACATGGAAGCACAGTTTCCCTGATATCGAATACTCAGTCAACAACCAGTGGTGGAAGTTTCAGCAAACGCGTGTCCCGAAGTCTGAAGGAAAAACTGAATGAATTGGAGACATTCAAGGACATTTTGAGCCAGCAAATTGATACTCTTCAGAAGTACTTTGACAATTGCGCGGAAAATGCTAAGAACTCAGGAAAAGCTGAGAAAAACGACTCGTTCGATCCGGCCCTGCAAGCAGTGGATTTTAAGGGCGAGGCCATTACCTTCAAGGCTACCAGTGAGGGAGTGCTAGCTACCCTTCAGCATTGCGTGGAGCTGATGAATCAGAGGGAGGACGCCTGGCGGAGGAAACTAGAGAAGGAGACAGAGAAGAAGCGGAAGATGCAGGAGCTGTATAGGACACTGAAGGAGCAGGTGAACGCGCAGAAGGGGGACACCACTAGGCCCAGGGTAGTCATCCATGGCGGCCCTGATTATGAGGTAAATCAGCCGCATCATCAGCTTTTCTTTTCGAATGGCACCACTGGAATCTGCCAAATTTAGTCCCAGTTTAGTCACATTATTTCTGACATTATTTAAAACTAACTCTACCAAGTCCAGTGGTTGAAAAAACGTTGAAAAAAAATCTGGAGTAATTTGTCCCTGTGACCTATCCCGTGAGGGTTCACAGAGCGCCCTTCTCTCGAGATCTTTAACAAACTTTCCTGCTCAAAGTTTTTTTCATTTTCACATTAAAAAAACATTCAGACCCACGTGTAAAAATTCAAATTCTAAATCGGCGAGGTTAATTACGGGTGAACTAATGATCAAATCGTCAGCAGACCTAATTCCCAACCTTCATAAATCGTGCACAGAAGTTGGAAATTAATTTTGCTTACGATTTAATAATTATTGTTCTTGTAATTAGTCGCAGCTGGCTCTTGACCGTCATTATTACCTTCTCAATTACTTGGATTCGATATGAGAAAAATATGCGTAACATTCGCCAGGAAAATTGTTAACAAATTGAAAAGAGAAGGCGAATTCTGTTACCCCGTAACACTCCTCGGAAAAAATCAATTATTTCTTGCACTTCACGTAAACTCAAAGAGAATATACAATTTCTTCCCCTGACCCACCTTTAAAGCCCACATTTTCAATGGAATACTTGAACTACGATTGAAATTCCACGACGATTACCGATATTACGAAAACTACATCGAAAATTGCATTATGCAATTAATTGGATAACTACGTTACAAAATTCTGGGTACGCGTGACCTTGCAATGCGAGACGACGTCGATTTCTCATTTAACATTTCCCTCCCAGTGGAGAAAGGGGAATGACAGATCCATCGAAAATAAAAATAAATTTCTATCGATGATTTTCGAGATAGAAATCGATAATCGAGAATTTCGGCCCCCGGAACGGATTCACTGAATTTCCATAAACTCTTCATTCCTAGAATTGATGATATATTCGTTTTATCGTGTCCAAACGGTTTATGCAACGCTCGGGCCCCAACTGCGAGCCACTCGTTCTCCATAAATTAAGATTACGCAAGTATATAACGGCTGGGCTGTAGTACATACAACGATAGTGTATTCAGTTTATCAGTTGAGTTCGGTGGATCTCCTGAGCCATCCACCGGAGACAATTCCGTCGTTGATTGTATTATTTGGTCGTTATTATGGGGAGGATTAGACTGAGATCGAAACCTGTTGTCATTGTGAGTGCACAAATAAAGTTCATTTTTGAGAATTGTATATTGTGCAACTAGTGCGTAAAGGAGTACTTTTTCGCATGGGTTGTGCATCGCTTGCACGAGTGCAAGCTAGGCGATCGCACGAGGCGAAATTAAAATAAATAAATAAAAATAAATAAATTATTAGGCACGCCTAATTTTCCATCACGCTGCGTCGGAAAAGTCACTTTTTAGTCACTCTCCGCTTCGCGTCGAGTGACTGAATTAGTATATTTCGTAATAAGTGAAAAAAAATTGTTTTTGGCGTGTGGGGTAACAGAATCCCACGAGTCAAAAACCACTTTTTTCACGGTTTACGAACAATATTTTTCATCTCAATGTGTCGGAAAAGTACTTTTCAGTCGCTCGACGTGAAGCAGACGGTGACTGAAAAGTTACTTTTCCGACACAGCGTGATGAAAAGTATATTTCGTAACAAGTGAAATAAAATGGTTTTTGGCGAATGGAAGGTTTATATTCCGAACCAAAGGCAAGGGATATTATCTCACGAGTCAAAAACCACTTTTTTCTCGAGTTACGAACATAATTTTTCATCACGTTGTGTCGGACAAGTAACTTTTCAGTCTCTCTCCGCTTTGCGTCGAGTGACTAAAAAGTGCTTTTTCGACACATTGAGATGAAAAATATTGTTCGTAATACGTGAAAATAGTATATTTCTCACCTAGGGAGGTAAAATAAAGGAGGCTTGCTCACGTGCAGAATT
>JAPYZM010002993.1:0-12245 GCA_030522845.1 Psyttalia concolor
TTTTTTTTTTTTTTTTATATTACGGCCCTCTTTCTGCCCTCCATACGGAGGGCTAATCGGCCCTATCCTCACCCTATGCATGCGGCTGTGGGTCCTACATTGTACCGCATTTGCACTCCTATAGAACATAGGAGTTGACATGGGAAATCACAGAAAAACCATGTCGGTACAGGCGGTTGCTCTATTAGCAACCTCACGCTCGTCGGGGCCAGTTGAAAAATTTGCACCCACTGGGATTTGAACTCACCACCTTTCGCACACTAGGCTCGCGCCTAGCCGCATGAGCCACCGACGTCGGTGAGTGTTCCGTTTTGCCTGTACGGGCTAAATAATAACGAATTAGTTGTAATTTTTGTTGTATTAGGCTATTTAGGGTAAAAAAATTTGAATCAAAAAAAAAATTATCTACATAACCTTTGCAAAATAGAGGCGTTCCGTTTTGTCCTAGTCTCCCCTATATAATGAGAAATGGTTAGGAATAAGGACCATCAGGTGTACCTGTTTAAAGTACTTCGATTACTCATTAGAAATATATCCCCATTTTGTAATAAAATAGATGAGTTGACTGGAATTCTAAAAAACGTTTGTATAGAATCGATTCCCTACTTATTTTGATAAAAAGAAGGAAAGTTGATATGAAATAAAAAAAGTGGACCACGAAAATGTCTTGTTTGGTTCTAGCTGATAAGTACGATTTTTTATAAAAGGAAAGGAAAAACAATGAAATCAAAAATATCGAGGTTTTATATCACCCACCGTTATCAGCGCTGTCATCAGGAGTTTAATTCGAGTAGTCAGTCATCAAAGTATTGGGCTTGTGTTAGAAGACACATACATATACAAATATCAATACTTTACATTTAGGAAAGTCATCAAGAAAACTATGCTATCGCGTCATCCAAAAAATATTTTTTTGAGTATTGAAACAGGCTGTTAAAGACAGAATAATTTGTTGGATTATTTTGTTGGAGTTTATTTTGTGTGTTTCGGTGGTTTTTCAATTAAAATATTTATAATGAGGGTTTGGTAGTTAACGTTGGAGGTGAAATATAAAGAGAAGGCTGAAAAGAATCGTGAGAAAATTTCCGGAAAAAGTGCCGAGAAATTTTAATTGAAAAAAAATCTGGAAAAATCCATGATTCTTCCGCTTCGTACATGATCGTCAACGTTAATTGCCAATTGTCATTTGCGATTTTCTTATTGAAAAAACCAACCCTTCCTAGAACCTTCAATTTACAGAAGCCTCCTCTCTATATAAAATCACACATTGACAATCTTATCCGTAAAATCCTAGACAAAATCTGACAATTCTTTGAAAATTTATTCTTCCTCTCCTATTTGAGATGAAGGAAACAGGCGAGTCGCGATCGATTGAAAATTTAATTGTGTTATCCTTATTCTGACATCGCCTGAGTCTTACTTCGACTCAATCGGCAATGGTGAATTATATATGTTTTTCACAAGATCCTCATCGTGACATTGGGGCAGGCTTCATCTGTGGTTTCACGTCAAAATATCCTGGACAAATATCCCCCATAAAAATATCGCCAACCTAAAAGAATAATGTCGATAGTATCCGGCCCAAAAATATTCTATCAATAATAAACTAGTTGGGATTTTAGATAGATGGATAGATTGCTTCTCACTATATCTAGTCCACAAATAACTGAAAAAAAAATTCCGATATTCCCGGACCGGGAATCGAACCCGGGACCTTCCGATTATCAGTGGGGTCGGAAATTATTATTCAAGGCTATTCCCAACCGGATATTAATTATTGAGAATATTTAGGACAAAGGAAATTTTTACAACGGATAAAAAGACCCAGGAAATAAATGCGCGGATATTATTACCAGGATATTTTGACGGGTCACCCGTGTTGTTGTTTGGATCCTTAATTTGGCTCACGGAGTCTTCCCTCCCGGCCATATTTCCATAGAGGGAAAGAATTATTTTGAATTTTTCGGAATCGAGTATTCTCCCATCGAAAGCTCTATCGATCCACTTGAGAAAACGAGACTGCCGGCATTCAGCGGCATTATAAATTGTGCAATTATAAATGATTATGAATCGTTTATAATTTCTGAAAATGGATGGAAAATCTAAATCGGAGGGGGATGAATTGTGTGAAATAATTACTCTATAAATTTTTCGTTATTTTTTCGAGCGCACTTCAGTTTTTTTTTCACGTTTTACACCGGAAATCAATACCTATGGAGGCGCCCGTGGAACCATCCATGTTACTGTATGAGTTATTCCGCGAGAGATCGAGGCTGCCTCAAGCCTTTTAATTCTGGCTACTGCATTGACTTGGTGGTGGATTCTGTTTTAAAATAATTATTTTCATTTACTACTTCCAGGTGAATAATTAAATACCGAAAACTATCAGAAAACCGCGATATACTCTGAGTATTGGTATATATATTTACTTATATTTGGAGATGTACGATCTGCTATCATCTGCCGGTATCATACCACGGAAGGTAATTCATCGACTGCCGAACGCAATGTCGGTAATTTATCAACTGTTGGGCTTGATATGGGTATGTTACCGACTGCTGGGTATCCTGTTGAGCATTTAACCAGCGGATAGTATTCAACGTCTTTTACCAGCTGATGGTATTGGAGGCCTTGTACCAGTGACGAATGTATTAAATTTTGCCGGATAATCTCTCGGCATTGGTACTCTGCATTTTTCATCGTCGAAATTTAACGCAACCATTCATGGGCAATGAAGATACCGGAAAACCTCTGATAAGTTTGAAGTGGTAGTGCTATTACTACTGAAAATTGTGACCATATCATTGTTTGATATGGGTATTTTTGTCCAACCCAACATTTGAAGTTCGACTGTCTTTTGTTTTCTAGAGCCAAGTGATTCGATCGCTCGATTGGCATTTGATCAAGGGATCTGTGATGTCAAGTAAGCGAAAGTCAATCGAGTATTTTGAAAGTTGATTGAGAATCCATTTAAACTGGCAATTAATTAGAATGAAGTTAAAATTGCATTGTTGACGAGTCGATTATGAGAAAATAACTTTCATCGAAAGTAACTCGGTTGATTCAGAAATCAGTGAGTAACAGTGAGTAACAGAAATAGTACATGTCGCATAATGTACTATTATGTTATTGTGCCCGTTAGAATCGCGCGATTACGGGCACCTATGGCTTAAAATAGTATATTATGCAACATGTGTCTAATGGTGTTTCTGGCTCGTGGAAGGTTGTCACACGAGCCGAACGCGAGTGTTATAATCTCATGAGCTAAAAAACACCATAACGCACAAGTGTCATACAATATCTTATATTATTGTGCCCGTAATCGCGCGATTCTAACCTCCCTTCGCTCGGTGGAATTGCGGATTACGGGTGCCGATTTTGTATAACAGAGTTTTCTGGAATAGCGGCAACTATACCTGATTATTTTAACAAACAATAATAACATGATGAAATAACAATGATGAAATACTAACTTTTCCATCAAAGAAGAGAATTTACATAACGCTCCACGTTCTTGTGACGTCACAGCATATTATTGGAGGGCACTGGAGTAGGTAGGACAGGATACAGAATAATTCTCAATATAAAATTCACAAGATATTTCTACTGCAAAAATCTTTATTTTGAAAATATCTTCAAGGTAATGGCGTGACTCTCTGCTCTCTCAATTTTTTTAGAGAAGAGATGGTTAGGGTCGGATGCAGAGGCAGGACGACTCTCCACTCTCAAAAATTTTTGAGATCCTTCGTCAAAAGTCAGCTGATGGATGGCGATCTTTGATAAAGTGAAATCACCCACCAGCCAATAATCGCCCGAGGTAAAAACTCGATCTCTCAATCGAATGATCCATCCGATCGTCGGTGACTCGAGGACAACCCGATCCACTTATGGAGTTATTTGTCCGGTCCACGGCTAATCGATCGTTGGTCGATCCCTGGTCGAGGGTCAGTCGAGGCCCGGTCGTTTGTTGGTCGAGCAAAATTTCTCAGCGGTCAATACTCGACCAAGTGAACAATTCGATCACTCCATCGAGACATCCTCACGGCCATTCAGAATGGGATACTGGGATAGCATTCCATGTTCCTGAAATAAATGTTAACCCTTGAGTGGTCGCGCCATGGGGGCCACGGTTTTTTTATATCTTTCATATAAATACTAAACTAGTGTGATTTACGAAACGTCGACTGAGGTATTCCTTACTTGATATGTTATCGTGGCACCGACCACCATTTCCTTGTGTTCAAGCCCCCCGATGAATTATAGTCTATTTTTAAATGAAGCAAAGTCTGAACATTGCTGCGTAACGCTCACCGCGCCACCAGTTCGGTAGGAAAAATTTGACGCGCTATGTTGGTGGCTCCGCTTCATTCTCCATAAACATCTAGGAAATGACGGTCACTGAATTCTGATCATTTGGTATTGTTATTTCAAGACGAGTAATCGCGTGTAATTATGTAAAATAAATATTATTTTCGTCAGCGAATTTTCTTTGTTCTTTCCGAAGGTTTGACGTGGCAAATTGCGTTAAATGGTTAACGTTTGTGGCGAACTTTACCTTAAGGGCCGGGTGTAATAATTTGTCACCTCGAAATCGCCGACCCTGATTACACGTGAGATACTGATCAAATCATCAGTAGATCTAATTTCTGACCGGCAGAAAGCATGCATGGAAGTCCAAAATAGGGTTTGCTCATGATTTAATGATCGTTTTTCTTGCAATGGGTCACGGCGATTTCGAGGTTACGAACTATTACACCCGGGGCCTTGAGTTGTAGAAAGTAGTGAAATCTATTAGAGCCAGATTATCCCCGCATTCATGGATGCGTTCGCATTTTTCTTAAAATACAAGAAAGAAGACCAAACAATTATTGTGATCTATTCTTCTTTATATCGATGCGGATTGTGCGCGCTTCAGATTGAGTCAAACGTAAACGCGGCAACGTTGCGCTCAGAAACAGACGGGCTGCGTAACGCTCATCATGCGGGGAACACCTTTAGGTTGAGAGATGCGACCAGTCAAGGGTTAAGGGCTCTGTTTATCGCACTGTGATGGGGAATAAACTCAAAAAGTGTAGAGATATGGAAATAATCAACAACGACTTTATTTCCTTGTCAACTTAATCTCGTCTTATTCATTGAATTTTCTATTTATGTTCCTTGGCAAAAGATCAGTCACAGTAGTAGTTGAAATTTGATAGCCCATATCTGTAAGTACATCACTCTTTTGTATTCAAATGTTGATAATTTGTTTACTCTATTTGTCAATCTTATACCGTGAGATTAATCTTCTATCAATTTGTAATGCGTAGTATTGATAGTTAACGTTTTACTTGACATTCATTCTAATGCCGTCGTTTTATCAAAACTCATCAAATGCTGACATGCATGCAATAAAAAAAAGTAACAAAAAGAGATATCCGTGCACATAATCTCCCCATTAATGTTTCACTTATTCTATATATAGATATATATTTATATTTCCTCTTTATAATGTTAACTATGATAATATGTGTGTATTTATATGCGGATTTTTTTAATATTTCATATATGCATCCATTATTTAAGTAGATATCATCTATTTACAATATTTATACAAAAATCTTCACATTTATTTGCATACATTGTTACGCTATATCACATAGGTACACAAAAAGGCAGAGAATCGAAAAATACTCCCAGATCCAAGAGCAATTGAACGAAAAACTTTTGTCATGTCTGCCTGTTCAACACAAATATCGATAAACGATTTAATTTCGAACTCTCACCGCCTACAGAACTCATGGAGATTTGTTTTTTTGATAGGGTAGCTTAAATAACTATTTGTCAATTTTTTTTACATTTTTGGATAGCCGAATTCAAGAATACAATTTTTCTTTGTTCTTTTCTTTCAATAATACGCGTTTTGTTTATCTGATATCGACTTATCAAACCTCAAAATTTGAATTTGGATTCTTTTAATGTCTGTATGGCCGTACGTATGTGTGTATGTATGTATGTATGTGAGTAAAAAATGAAATCAATGATCTCACTAAAATTTCGGCCCAAAAGATTGGTTTTTATGTCTTTTCAATGAAATGGAAGTATGCTGACTCGAAAAGACTGATGAACTTTTACGAATCAGAACTTTAATTTCGAGTTATCAACGATTGAAATTCAACAAATCAGGGAGCAGAGATAGGGCTACAGGAAGAAGGAGAGAGGGGAGTGACGCGATGGGCAGTGTGAGAGAAGAAATAGGAGAGAGACAGAACGAGAGAGGGAGGAAAGAAAGAGAAGGGAGGGGTAACTCTTCCATTCTCTCCTCTCTTTCCTCCTCTGTCTTCTCCTCTTTTCCCTCTCTTCTCTTTCTTCTCTTATTCATCTTATTTCCAATCGAATTTCTCTGACGTCACGCCTCTCTTTTCCCTCTCCTTTTTCATTTCTCTCGATCCCTGCTCTCTGATTGGTTCAATTTCAATCGTCGATAACCCAGAATTGAAGCTCTGAATCAAAAAAGCTTCATTAGACGTTTCAATTCTGAATTCATTCTATATGCCCTCATTTTAAGGACGACTAGTAATTTTAGGACACCCTGTATATAGCGCTCTTTATTTAAAAACGTCTAAACAAATCGTGTCGGAAAATACTATAGACCTCGTGATGAAATGTTACTTTTGAATTCCCTCTCGTCATCGCAAGCAACAATTCAGTTTCAGTCGTACGCTAATAGCGATTCGCAATTCTCGTATTATGTGGAGATCAATTCCTTTTCTTGTGTTTACGATAAAACTTTTGTATCCATTTATTATCATGTTGATGTTGATTGATCGGTCTTATCGATATATATTTATGGTGGTGGTGAAATTGCCAGACAATTATCCATTCCGGATTCATTTAATTGTATGCTGACTAATAGCTGTTCTCTCCTCCCCACCCCCCAGTGACTTCTGAGGACTGCTTGTGATACAAAAATGGCAAAGGGCTTTTCTGTTCAGAATCACCCCGTGAATCTGCCGGTTTGGGATCGGCATATACTTCAGCGACACCCTATACAATGTATAGTATACATGTCATTTAATAGTCGTGTGAGGTTCATATGGGTCTATTGGAGAGGTCGTAAGAGATCATATATGCTAATCGAGATTCATGTGAATCTCGATACAAGTGCGACCGGGTGGTAACGAGTGTGAAGTTGGCGGCTCGAGGCGAAGCCGAGGGCTGCCAATCACACGAGTTGAAACAGCCCGCCGCACGTGCATGCGAAGTATATTTTTCGTTGGTGATGTTACGTTCAGGGAGTGGCGAACTGCGCTTACTAGTAAACGAAAAGGCACTTTTCGATACGGGCTGAACGTAGCAGCAGTGACAAAAATAACAAAAAATCTGTTTGGATAAGCATGATCAAAAGACGTATTTACAGTTGTTAAGCAAGCTGTGCGCCGCCGTGGAACTATTTGATCTTTTTTCTGGAAATTCTACCAATTGGATTCAAATATAACAACACCACTTTTTTGCAATACCTGCCGGAAAAGTTCACTTTTCGGTACGGTTTTTCGTGCGTAAAGTGGTACTTTTCCGCACAGTGTGTGTAAAAGTCAAGGGTCGTGCGTAAAGCGCAGCTTTACGCACCCGGATTTCACTTTACACATTACTTTGACTTTTCCGCACTCCGTGCACAAAAAAACCACTTTTCCCTCGCAACCTCCCCTCGAAACGAACTTTGGTAGATATTGCAAAAAATTGGGTATGCAACACGTCCGTGTCGTCTTTTTCGCCTCGTGTGATCGTCTAGCACTTGTGGCCACTTGTGCAAGCGGTGCAGAACTCGTGCCGAAAAGTGCTACTTTACGCACTAGTTGCACAGTATACTATTTAACTTGCAACATAGAGATATACAATCATATTAGCATCATAGTGTCTACAATGGAAGTTCGTCAATCCTATGGGCCCGCGCTTCGACCAAAATATGAGTTCTCAATACAAGAATCAAGTCCAGAATTACTTCTGCTATAAATGTGTAATGATTGTGAATGATCAATTAACAATATACTTCCAAATGACGTGTGCAATTTTTTATTTTTTTGTCACTTTTCCCATTCTTTTACTTCTTTGTTGATAGATCACTGTTTTCATATGATCGCATACGACTGCCAAATGACCTTCGGATAGCCTATGTCCTTCATATGACTACAATAGGACAATATAATATACTACAATAATTGATTGTGATGTTTGTGCCCAATTTGAGTGTAATTGAAGTAAACCTACATAAATGACTATTAATAGTATAAATATGGCTAGTTATACTATTTTTACGATTTTTCCATTTCATCTAAAAATCATCGAAACCGAATTTACATGCCGTAATTTAGTTGACATTAGTATTATTTTTAACAATTTATGATGAGCAGTCACAAGGAAGAAGGGAAAACAAAATATGTGACAGATAATATGTTGCTGCTGAACAATGAAGAGTATGATTCTCATCTTTTTGTATTATCTCACATACCACGTTCTCATTCCAGCGAAACGCTACTAATTATTTAATTCCTTCTCTAATTAAATCAAGTTGGGGAAAATTTAATTTTTTGAAACAACTTCTTATAATATTTTGCTGACCGTGAACTTTGATGAACATTTTCCATGCATTTGATGCTCGAAATATTAAAAAAAAAAATAATAAACCATATAGACTATAGAAGATATATTGCCGGCGAGAACGATTAGCAGACTGGGCAAAATAAGCATGAAACCTCCTACTGGTCTTCGAAATGCTTTACAAAAATTTGGGTAAATGTCTAGTATAGGTCCACCTAATCCAATTCAGTGGTCGTTAGTGGGAATGTGGATTTCTGTCCACCAAATACGAATCTTAGGAACGCTTTTGGAAGAAACGATTGTTTTGGGATGAATTTTATTTCGCCTGCGGTTATCGGATATCTCTGAAGTGTACAGAGACCATTTCCTTTTTTGATTTGTTTTTGTGTGATGGGATAACTGAGTAGTCATGGTGAGAACCTAGTGTCCTCTCTCGGACGATCTGCCCCACTCGTGATGAATCTTCATAAAAAAAAGAGTTCGTAGAGACTACTCACGGCAGAAGTGAAACTTAGCCAGTTTGGAATTGAAACGACTTTCATATAAATTTTACGTAAATAACTAAGGCACCAACTAAACTGTCTGCACCCAACCCCTATAATTTCACATTCACTCACGAGGCGGCGCGTCCTTTCCCACGCGTTTTGTGACAATCCGCGCTCAGACTTACCACTGAACGAGTATGAGTGGTGCACCGAGCCAGTGCTCCCCACCACGCTCTCCTCATTCGCCCGCACCAACTGAACCATTCCCCTTGAATCGTTCCACGAATATTGTGACATCAGGCGTACCTAACTATCGACTTATCCAAGCGGGCCTGAACCAGGTTTACTTTTTAAAAAAACGTGTATATGTAAGTTTATTGACGGATACGTGTTTATTCTTATAATAATACCTTACCGGGTATAATCAAACAACCCCTCCCCCAAATCTAAATCCCAAATCCTAACCGCATCCAACCGTTAACTCCACAATTCTTTCATATCGCACTAATTTATCCACCTTTCACGTATCTGAGTGTCGAGCGGACGCGATGGGTCACCAGTCCGAGGTTCCTCGTGGATACCGTGTGGGTGTTAAATTATAATCTGAATTGATGACTCGAGTTGCTCAGTATTTCGATTAACATTCGAGTGGAGTTGGATTTGTAGCTCAGTTAATGTCATCAAAAATGAATCGATCTCATACGAAGTCGATTACCGGCAAATCTCGAATGGGCAAAATGACCCAGATGGTGATGGATTGTGAAAGATCCCTTGAGGTCGGATATGCGTTTTTCCTGTCTGAAATTCTCTAGCAATCGACTTCTCATGACATCAATTCATTTTCGATTCCATCGTCTGAGCTCCAAATCGGTCTACAATGGAATGCTAATTGACTTACTGAGCAACTCGGTTCTTCAATCGACAGTCGATCAAATTCCAAATGAGGCAGCCGGTAGGGTGGTGCCCCGGGAGCAAAACATTTATTAGCAACACGGACTAACTCGTAGATTTCGATATTTCTGGGCTCACCTCTTGGTGGTGGTGGAACTAGTGCATGGAACTGGTGCTTGGGACATGGTGCTTAATGACCAGGTGGCCGTGCATCACTTCATATCATGGATGTAAAGGCATTAAATGTTGGGGCACCATCGTGGATCATCTTAACCATCATCATTCGTGTGTTGTTCCTTTGGCTGTGTCTGTGTCAACATTTGTTGTCATTCGGATCAGACACCATCACGTCCACGCCGATGGTCCAGAGTCATGCAAAGAGTGGTGGGGTCAGTGATGGTGATGGTTCCGTAACACCTGACAGGGTCGTTTTCGACAGCCTGTTTTCGGACCCGCAATCTGGACCACCAATGTCCTAGTTTCGGTGAACTGGGACTTGGATTCACCTGGTGGATCTATCCTAGACATTTACCCAAATTTGCCCGCCAATACGAATGGAGCAACACAACAACACCATACGATAGCTGATTGAAGTAAATAAAGCCGGTGGCGATAATTCAGTGTTGGTGGCATGTGAACACTTATAACACACGAAAATCAATCTCACTATTACAATATCAATACTAGTGGGGACATGCGATGTTATCCGCTCATAATACAAGGGTTATCATTGTAGTCACAACTCCTTCCATATTTATGAAAATTTTATTGCATTGTTGATTTGTTAACGGAAAGATTTACCATACCACTTATAATTTAATATGAAAAATAATGCGCAACATAAATGATTTGTTAAATTTTATTTTGTTTTCAATCAAGTTGCTCAGTTAATAGACTGAACATCCTTAAGTCTGTATGTTTTTATCAATCAAATAGTCTCGCCACGTAAATCTGAGCAACTTCGTTCCAGGCGTGAGGTAAGCGTCACATTATGACGACAAACAACAAACAAGTGTAAGTATTAGGGAGTCCCTATGCCGATACACTCATCTGTTATTCACCTGACAAATTATTGATGGAATGTTGGTGGCATGCCTTCCTGATGTTTACAAATTTAAGAGGACACTTTCTTCAAAAATTTTGCATTCCTGAAAACAATCCCCCATTTTTTAATGATAGCCTGTCGTCTCTTAAAAAAAAAAAAGAAAAATCATTAATATTTTTTCTACAAGAAACAATTGCTATTTTATTATGTAATTACATCGTAACATTGCCACATGAAATATACAATATCGTACACTATTATTCTCTAAAAAATGTTTTTAACTCCAAAGAATATGAAATTTATTTCATTATCTTTTGGATTTGTCCCTCAGGATAACACAAGATACGCATTCAGCATATTTTTCTACACTGTTTGCCTTCTTTCCATCTCCAGTATTATATTGTCTTCATGAATCCCTCGAGATCGAACTAGCAGCTTCCGGCATTGAAGAAAAATAAATTCATTTTTATTTTTTTGTTTCTTTTTATCAATCATCACTTCGTGATTTTTTGGCTTATGTTTAGGAAAAATCATCAATCCGGACAATGGAGGAATTCAAATGAGTTTACGCGGAAGCTAGCTGCCGCCATACGGAGTGTCACATCGTGGACATATAAGGCCAGTTAAAACTGCTACCACTCAGCAGCATATCTCGAATAAGTGTTTCAATCGGCGTTTTACCGACAAGTCGTACGAAAAATAATTGCTCGATCACTTGGGATGAAACAGTTCGCAACGATGGTAGTCTCAGCAAGAGTTTACCAAACCTCGTTGGTTGATTTGGATACTGTGTTCTGCAGTATTCTTCCAGGGCACATTGCGATTTTTCTTGAAGAGATTCAATGTGTGCCACGTCTGATAACCCACAGGCATCTGTAATCAAAGTTTCAAGGTATGTACTTTTTTAAATTTTATTTGAGGTTTTATAACCCCATGCAGGGTTTAGAAGTTTCAATTGTTGCAAGTCAAATTTAATGCATAATAATCCCTCTACCCAACTTCAAGAACTGTTGTAAGAACGGTTGCCGTTAGAAGGACAGCGTGGCTCAGTATTGACAGATAATTGAAACGGAAATCCGTATATGGGTCATTCCATGGAAATCGCTAGTTTTTACGCCAATATTTTTTGTCAAATATCAAGATGGCACTAAATTTCTTTTTTAACGTATGTTCTTTATATTTTGGGTATTAGAAAGATGACTTGCCCTGACTTGCATTGCGCTACAACTTTAGGTGGTGATTTCAAT
>JAPYZM010002994.1:0-12244 GCA_030522845.1 Psyttalia concolor
GCACCTTGGAGAAGGGAGAAAGAGAGAGAGAGAGAGAGAGAGAGAGAGAGAGAGAGCGAGAGAGAGAGAGAGATTCTTTATTTTAGCTCTTTAGCTATCATTTGCACAGGTTCGCGGTTTCCCGCAGGCATATTTTACGCATATTTTGGTTTGTGGTGTTCTTTCACATATTTCATTATGTCGCGCATCATTGAACTTTTCGTGCCTCTTTTCGCACATTGCGGCACTTCATTGTATAGTTTCAACCCATTACACAACACGTCATGTTGAGCGTAACTTGTCTTCGTGAATCGTACCTTCCGGTCAGCGGCTCTTCTTGTTAACATAGGGTGTTCTCTTTTGTCTTCACCCTTTATTTCACCAGTTTCAAACATCCCATGAATATATTTTATTACATTTACTTTTACTCGTTGATCAATAGACAGAAAACCCAGGGCTTCCAGCATATCCGTAACTCGGGTTCTGCGATTACAGTGCAAAATACATCGCATTGCTCGGTTTTGTAGCTTCTGCAGGGCTTGCAAGCTGCTATCATTCATCGCATAAATGATTGTGCTACAATATTCAAAATGCGACGCGATGACGCTTTTATATATGAGACATCGACCCGTTATGTTTATAACATTTCCGACCCTGCTGAGAATTCCTAACTTTTTGCCGATTTTCTTTGCTAAGTATTCTTGATATGCTTGAAAAACCAGGTTGCAATCTATTATAATACCCAAGTATTTGATTTCTGTTACTCTTTCTAATTCTGATCCGTCTTTACATTTTATAATTACATTCCTACCCAGATTTTGTCGTTTGTGCTTTATAATCATAAATTTTGTTTTCGCCACATTCATTTTCAGTTTATTTTTACTGAAGAAGTTTTCTAGTGCATGAAGTTGTTCATTTAGGTGTTTTTGTACATACTCAGAGCTTTTGCCACAAACATATAGTATCATGTCGTCAGCAAACAAACGAATTTCAAAATTACTTCTCGATCCCTTACAAATATCATTGATATATATTAAAAATAAAATTGGACCCAAGACCGAGCCCTGAGCGACTCCCGATACAACATTTATTTTCTTAGATTTTCCTGACCGGTATTTAACACTCTGGCTACGATTAGATAAATATGATTTAAACCAATTCCAAACATCTCCACAAATACCATAGTTTTTTAGTTTCATTAGTAGTATCTCTCTATCCACAGTTTCGAACGCACGTTTTAAATCAATAAATATCGCTCCTACAATATTTCCTCGATCAATATTTTCTTTCCAAATAGATATAATGTTTTGTACGGCTTTCTCACAAGATTTCTGTTCTCTGAAACCATATTGATTTTTCACCAGATGGTGATTTTCTTCCAAGTATTTCATTAATTGTCTAGCAATAATTTTTTCTAATAATTTCTCATACTGTGGTAATACATTTATTGGTCTAAATTCATCTACATTTCTAGTATTTTTTATCTTTTGTATGGGTGTTATTTCTGAATGTTTCCATCCATTAGGGACATAACCTTCTCTTAATGACCTATTCATTATTTCAAGAAACCGATCTTGTATTGACTCAACAACTAATTTTAATATATCACTGGAAATTCCCTCACTTGTCCCATTTTTAGGAGGTAGGTCGTTCATCAATTTATTAAGGTCCTTGTTGGACATTATCTCAAACATTTCAAATTTTCTATCCGTATATTGCACTGGTTTCACAGCTGAATCATCATTGTCAATACTATCAACTATGTCCTTTATACTATTTACAAAATAATTATTAAATTCATTTGCGATTTCGTCCTCATTGCTAATAATACATCCATTAAAATTTATTTCATCAGGTAACGCATTCTTTTTTCCTCTATTGAGTATATTTTTTAACGTAACCCACATTTTTTTACTATCATTTCTATGATCGTCAATTTCCTTCCCAAAATATTTTTTTTTTGTTTTCCTTATACATGCTACTGTCTCATTTCTCTTTTCTCTATAGTTCAACCAACTAGTTGCTGTCTGATCAGTTAGTGCAATTTGAAACAAACTTTGTCTTTCCTTTATCAGTTTTTTTACATTGTCATTAAACCATTTAATATTTTTTATTTCATTTTTTGCCAATACTTCTTTTATTGGGGCTTCTATATCTAGAGTTTTGATTATTGCGTTTACAATTAAATCTGCTTCATCATCTAATGTTAGGATATCATAATGGTTATCCAGTACTTCTCCTGTATTTAGCTTCAATGTCTTCTTAAAACTACTTGGATCAAATTTTTTCAAGTCTCTAATCGTTCGTTTATGTGTAGTATCTAAAGTTTTTGTGGTTCCCAAACTAAATTTAATGATTGAATGGTCTGTAATCTTTGGACTATGCAGGACACGTGAAGTTATTTCTATGTTGCTAAATAATAAGTCAATTAATGTCGAGCTATTCTTTACAATTCTTGTCGGTTGATCAATCATTTGCCGCATACCTAACCCAGCAAACATATTTTTTAGTTTTCTTGAGTAATATGATTCATCATTGTAATTTATGTTGAAGTCTCCTACACACAAACATTCGTTATTCATACCAACAGTTTCACAAATATTTTCAATAAATTTAATAAAATCTGAGTCACTAGAACTTGGTGAGTGATAACAAGCCAATATAACACAATTATAATCTTCATTTTTTGTAATAATACCGAGAACCCAGCAATTATTTACAATTTTCCTATTTACAATTTCTTTATATTTAAAATCTTCTTTAATATACATTAAAACTCCTCCTGTCGTTCTCTTTTCAGAATTACATCTAATAATTTCATAACCATTGATTGCTATTTCTTCATTTTCAATTTCTTCAGTCACTCTAGTTTCAGTACAAATTAAAATCGTTGGTTTTTTGGTTCGTACCACTAATTCTTCTATTTCATCTTTATAATGAATCATACTACATACATTCATGCATACAACTGATATTGGTTCCCTTTTATATGCTTGTTTTCTAACTATTATTCTATTGCATGCTTCTGTTTTTGTTTGTCTAAAAAAATTTTATAAGATGGGCAATTTCTATCTTTTACTGAATGTTTAATTTGTTCATCAGTCAAATTATATTCTTTTTTATATTTTACACACAATACACATTTTAATTCTTCATTCGTTCAATCAGCACTCAAGTGATCGCCTGCACAATTTCCACAGATTACATTTTTTTTGCAGTTCTTTGCAATATGCAAAAATCCCCAACACTTGAAACAGCGAGTGACTCTTACATAGTCGAAGACTCTACACTTATTCCACCCAATACTCAGGACACCTTTCCTCATAATTTCCTTATGAATTTCATTACTCACTTCAATAATAGCTGTTAAATTGTTATATTTGTCCATTGACCACTTGTTTATGAGTATAATTTCACTAGAATCACGAAAAGATTCAAGTTTATTTTGATTCCCAATATTTTTAATTAATGATTCACTCGATTTCTCTTTGTAGCTAATGTCAATGTTTATGATTTTAATTTTTAAGTTAGATTTCTTGGGAATTGTGACGGACACCTGGGAACCCAGTTCTGTTCCTATGGCATTTGCAATTTTTTGTCTCTCGGTCTTACTACTGCATCCAATAATAACTTTACCATTCCTTGATGTTTTTATAGTACACTCATTTACAGTTAGTTCACTTATATCAATGCTACTTTTTATCAGGCTCTCAGTACAAGCATTATTATTGTCGATTTTAGGTTTTACAATAATAACCTCATCATCAATGATTTTTTTCACGTTTTTTGGCTTCTGTTTAGTTACAGTTGCATAAGTGTCCACAGTCAATTCCATTGCATTTTGATGCGAATAGATATTTTTATGAGAATTGTTGATTGCACATCTACCTTCGTTTTGATTAAAAAACTGCGTTATGAAAGTTTTCATTTCTTGCATTTCAGTTCTCAGGTTATCCATGTCTGCTTTCAAATGGTTTTCCAGCGATGACATTTCAGATTTCAAAATTGATGCAACTTCTTTTTTAAACAAATCACTGCCATGAAATAACGGATGTATTCCTTCGATTTTATCAGTTAATATATCAATTTTACGATAAAGTGTTTCATTACATACACCTCTCATCCCATCGTCTCCCTTTACTCTCTTTCTCGTATTGCAGTTACTTTGTTTATTTTGTGTTATGTCGTCTGAAAGTGCATTAAAGTTAAATCTGGAAGAATCTCAATGACCTCTAGGTAATGATTCCTGTATTCCCTGCACGTCCCGTATTACAGTGGAGGTTTCTCTTCTTGAGCCTGTTGCAATTGACTGATTATTTTCAAGTTGGACAGATAATTGAGTTTGGTCATGGGCCCCACATTCCTTGGCGACTGCAGTACATAAAATTTCTCCTGTACATAATACAAGTTCATTATCACTGTTGTAGACTTTGTGGATTTTGGCACATCCAGGATGATAGAATTTTAGACATCGTTTGCACTCACGTCTTTCACGATGTTTTTATGACACTTGGAACAAATGTACACAGTATTGGTTTCCATAATGGAGGTTAGATTGAAGTCAGATCACAAAAAACATATAATTTCTACTATTGTCACTACTGTTGTTCTTGCATTAATTCATACAAACATAGAGGATCTTTCATACTGCACTCAGAAAATGTTTATAATTTTATTCCAACGCTAATAAATATGATTCTCTTATGAAAATTCACTATTACATTAGTGGAACACGTGTAGGCCGAGAGAGAGAGAGAGAGAGAGAGTTTTGGGACCTAATTTTAAGAAATGATATATTTTTGCGAATACCGAAGTTAAGTACGCGTTTTGAGGGCACAGAAACCTATCGCGAAGAAGGGCCAACATATCGAGTCATCCGGTAGCGTTTACGGGAACTACCTTATTGCTAATCTCGCAGTTAGTCGAGTAAGTCCAATTGGAATATTGGCGCTCCAAAATATATGGGATTTTTCGAGATGATGTGGGTATCTTTCAGGTTTCGTTGGAACGTCGACTGAGGCAGGTGCAGCCCTTGCCCTCAGCGAATTGCCAGGCTGTTTTAGGGTTAGCGAATGAGGAAAAGGAATTATTAAAAATTACGTTTTAGGACTCCGTGTCGCTTAATCTTGTAAAATCCCGGAGAGTCGATCCGTGAGGGGCGCTAAAAGCCTCAAGTATTTAACCGAACGACCACCCGTCCGGAAGAAATCGTTTTTAAATAGGGGATAGTAGACTTAGTTAAATCGGAATCACAGCAAGTATGAGGTTTACGCCATTGCGGTTTTTCCCGAATTTTATTCGGCGGCTCCCTGAAGGTTCACACCTATGGGAAATTGTCTCCGCCAATCAGAGCACATTTCTGATTGGCCGAGAGTCGGTGCGTCGGTTACGCGACTGACCCCCCTAATCAGTTTCACGGTGACGGTCACCGTGGTTAGTCACCATCAAATCAAGTGCAGCGTAACCCTTGGGTTACAGTGAGGGATTACCATGGGACATAAGGAGAAGAGGCAGTCCCAAAAATCCACGGTGAGTTTTTTCCCCATGGCTTAGTTCTCTCTGGATTTATTCAGAGCGTAAGACTTCCGCTTTTGGTGGTTTTCCGATCACCGGCATGAACGTTAGTTTTCCCGTTAATTTTAGGTTTTTTGGTTCTCTGGAGTTATTCAGAGCATAAAAATTCCACTTATGGTGGCTTCCGCTTATCGGCATAAAAGTAAGTTTTCCCTTGAGTTAGTTTTCTCTGGATTTATCCAAAGCATAAAGTACTCCACCTATGGTGGCTTCTGATTATCGGCCTCAACGTGAGTTTTTCCAATTAAATTTTGGTTTTCTCTGGATTTATTCAGAGCATCATTTCCTTAATTAATAAATTGAGGGTTGTGTCGATTAAAAAGATTAATTCTATTAGTCCCTTATCGATGGGTTATCCATTCGGGAAAAATTAATTGTCCCCGAATGGCGTGAGTATCCTATTGCCCAGTGTCCCAGGGCAGCCGGCGTGAGTGTGACAAGATATCGGGGTCTCCCCGTTTAGAATTGGGCCCCAGATGAATAAAGGTTTTGAGGTGATGCATCCGCCCGTGGAATTTAAGAATTTCCGGGATGGGAATAGGACGACTTCCGGTCATTTTGAGCCCGGTTTGGCTAAATTTGGTCGATTACTTTCCGAGAATCTGTGAATTTAAATTTTCTGAGTTATCGGTCACCGGTTATCCCCGCTCGCGCGTGGTATTGGTGTCTCTCTCGCTCCCATGGGGAATTGATAGAGTAATTCTTTTACCTTTCTCGACGCATTTCGTTGACTGTTGGGTGGCACATTCCATCGGGATGACGTCACACAATATCGATTTTTGGCCTGTACGGCGTACCGTGCGAATAATCTGGCCGTTATTTTGGAGGTGTCGGTTAGTTATTTTCCCCGTTGGGGGTTCGTTAGAGTTATTAGTTATGATTTTTTTTTATAAGTGGTTACTTATTAGGGATTTTGTAATCGGGGGATTTTCGTAGTATCTCTCTTTCTCCTCGCTATCGACGAGCGTTAGCCTTTATTAGTTACTTCTGTTTTTGGTTTTATAGTTATAATCGACTTTTATGAATTCATGGAAAATTCGTTAATATACCGTTTAATATTACTATTGATAAATTCTTTAGTTCTTTTGTTTTTTTTGTATTCGGAATAGACCCTACTCCTCGCTACCCTGTTTCCACCCAGAATCCCCCCCTCTCTCCATAACCTAGCACAGTGAGCGCACCGGGGACCGTCACCTCTCTCTGAGGGTGAGTTTTCTGCCCTTTGATCGGAATTTTGGGATTGTTTTTTTTTATTTTTAAGTTCAAATGTGGGCTGTCTCCGCTTTGGTAATTCCGGCTAAAAATTACCTGTCGTCCAACTACACCTTCGTTTTCGTCTTCGTTCCGTTTCCGCTTCCGATTTCCGTTTCGTTTTCGTTTTGGTTCTTTTGGGTCCACCTCCAGGGAGGCAGGACGAAGGTAGCGGGCATTTTCACCCCGAATGAAAATGTCGCGTTATAAATGCCGCCCAACGTGGGGTCTGAAGGGTTGTTCAGATATGTGAGGGTCTAAGTTTTTTTGCCCTTTTCTTTTTTTTTGCGGTAACGACATGCCAGATTAGCGTCTTCCATGAGTTTTCTCGTGGTTTCCGGTGGTTGGTGACCCCACTCATTGAAACGCCCGAAATTTGCGGAAAATTAGGAACTATGTGTAGGATTTTTCGAGAACCCTTTATCATAGGCTCAGCCTGTTCCTAAGCGAAATCCCGCGCTAACGGGCGACCGAGAGAAGTATGAGGTCATCCGGGACATCAAGAATGGTGTCATCGGTCAAGGGCATATTTTCCCTTGTTTCTTTTCCCTGAGCGCTAACTCAGTGGCACGTATTTTGGTTGGCAACAGTGGCTTATTGCTAGGGGGGAGGTTGCGTAACGGTTCGCGCGATTCCGACCTCACGTAATGCCCCCTCTCCTTACAAGGTAACCTGTGTCTCCCGCGGCCAGGGAGTTGATCCGCCGTGGGGGGGGGGGGGAGGTAGATCCCTCACCTACGGATACGGCGTATATTAGTAAGCTTCCGGCTCGAGTCTGAGGAGTACATTTTTGGCTCTTGAGGTAAATAGTTCTCCGTTGGGATTAAGTGTCTGGATCCTACTTTCGTGAATTGAAAGTGAGGTTCTCCGAACTTACTTCGGACTTTTAGTGAAGCAAACCTTTTACTTATGTTTGTTTTCACTATTACTTTTTTTTACTTTTTCGAAATGAATAATTGATTGGCTCCGATCATCATGAATGATGATCAGGTGGAAGATCCCACCTCCCAAAGATGGTGGGGTACCTGCACATCCCAGTACTACTAATCCTAGCACCGAGGCCACTCTTCCTGGGCCTTCGGTTCAAGGTGTTCCCACTGTTTCAACGGGCGATCAATCCGTCCAAACGGACGGTCAAGATACCCTGGTACCTCCAAGGAGGTAATATACCAAAAGAGTTCCCGCAAAACCGAAGGTCACAGTAACTCACTGTGAGTCCTCCAAATCGGCGACACTTTCCGACGTCGACACATCAGACGCGACGACCGGTTCTTCCGGCTCCAATCGAGATTCGATGCGAGATACGGTCCCAACGGGTCCCCTTAGGGACCATTCATAAGACCCTGGAGACGATGAAGAGGTCGCTCTGGCTGACGATCGTATCCGTAATGGGTGTGCTTCCACCGCGGCCACCGATCCGCGTGGCATGGGAAATCCCGTGACAGGGGAGTACTTCCCACAGCCAGGGCCTACTCCCTTCGCAGGGCATTACCCCCCGATTCCAGGGTATTATCCCTTAGGTTTTCCACAGTACGCATCAGGGGCCCACCCATATGCGATGTGGCCTGCCCAGTCCTCCCCCGAGAGACCGGCTATTCCTCGACATACCGAGGCCAAGTTCCCTTACTCAGGGCTAAATCCTCCGAATATCGGAAGGCATCATCGGTCTGAACAAGGCCCGATTTCCGCTGCACGAGAGGCAGCTGGTTCTCCCGCTCGACGGGTTAGCCCTTTTAATCGGGATTTCCACCTCTCTGATCAGGACAGTGGTCCAAATCAAAGGGAACGTAGACCCTTAGATGCGGCTGCGCTTTTAAATTCCATGAAAAAGTGGGGCGCGAAATTCTCCGATTATCCTCACGAAGACGTAGAGCTTTTCCTCTCTAGAATAGATAAGGGTCGTTCATTACTCTCCATCCCGGATGATTTACTCATCAAAGAGCTCCCCTTGCTCCTATACGGGTCAGCTCTGACCTGGTACCGTGGCCACCTCCACGCATTCCGAACCTGGGAGCAAACCCGGGAAATATTCCGGTCGACGTACACCGATCCGGATTTCCAGACCGCTATCCGCGAAGAGCTGGCCCTCCGAACTGATTCCGAAAATGAGTCGGTTAATAATTACTTCGCGTGTATTCGGGGATACTACACGCACATGACTATGTCGCTATTAGCGAGTGGGATCAGGTGGTCCAAACCCACCGAAAACTCCTCCCAACTGTCCAGGTCGAGGTCACCTTACGTGACCATATGACTATGGATGAATTGGAGAAGGCTGCGAAGCGTCTGGAGAAAATCTACGAGTAAGCCGTAGACCGAGGCCCACCTCCCAAGCCAGAACACTCGATATGTCCTAGCCTGGCGTACCCTCCCATCCGCTCGATTCCTATACCGGCGCTGGCCCCATTGCGACGTCCTCAAGTGACGTTCCGGCCCCAATTCGCGAAAGCGGTTTCCTTCGAGGAAGATGAAGGCTGTGATCCCCAGGATGACCCTCTGGCATCCGATGCGGAGGAATATATTCAGGAAGACGCCGCTCGCGTCCGCTCAAACTTACCCCCTCAGATCACAAACAAAAATCCGGTGAAACCCTTCGCCTGGCAACAGGCGCCCCAGTCGCGACCTCCTCGCGAAAGAAGGGCTCGCAGCGCGGCCAACCCCGTATCTGGTCCGAGAAGGCCTAGCCCTCGACAAAATCCGGATCCCTCAGCTCGCGTAGCTGCTAGTGGCACTCCCACATCTTCTCCACCTCCGCGGCCTAGCGTGTTCAGCCCAGAGTACTGGCATTGCGGTGGTAAGGGCTCTCGCCATCGTGAGTGCCCCGATCCACGAAGGGTGTTTCGCTATCGTTGCAGGTTATCTGGGGTAACCACCCTGACGTGTCCTCACTGCAACACGAACACGCCGAGAAACGGGGCCAGAGGCACATTAATCCGGCAGTCGTACGTCCTCTAGTACCGACTAAAAGGCCGGCTCCGCCTTGTGCTGCATGCATTTTATCGGCCCACAGCTAATTGAGCGAAGAAATTCCCATCCAAGCTCCTACGTACTCGGTTGATGTCACTAGTCTTGCCAGGGATCCGCGGGCGTTATTAAAACCAGAACCTATGCCACCCAATGAGGTGATATTAAATGCGGCAACTGATTACGTTCCCCGAGCCTTCCACATTGATATAATCATTGGTGGCCTTCGAATTAGAGCTTTGGTGGATTCCGGAGCCACCCGGACCTTTGCTGATATGACTGGCATCCTTCTCTTTGAGAAGGCGAAATTTGCCCTGTTGGAAGTATCCGCCAAACGGGTTATAACTGCAGGCGGCAAAATAGAGCTGGTCCAACAGACCGCGGCATGCATCGTTAGGTTGGAAGGAAGGGATACCCCCCTAAATTCCTACGTCATGCCTACATTATCCGAGGATTTCATACTTGGTATGGATTGCTTGGTACCCGCCAAAATCGTTATCGATTTGTTTGGGCAGGTTTCGTATTTTCGGGATGAACCCGAAGCTCAATTTCGGTTCACTCCGGTGGACCAGGCTCCCCGCAATACAAGGTGCTCTGGGCTTCGTTCCGTCGCAAAATCTCAGGAACAAAAACTCCGAGACTTCCTCGATCGGGTCCTCCCCAAAAGGGAAGGTAAGTTAGGAGTTACTAGCCTAACGTCACATCAAATCGATGTGAAAAAGCATCCTCCCATCCATCAGCGACCCTATCACACCACCCCTGCGATCAGGGAAATTATGTGGAGTGAGGCCAAGGAGATGTTGGAAAATGATGTGATAGAACCCTCGCAAAGCGAGTGGTGCAATCCGATCGTTATGGTCAAGACACCAAATGGCAAGTATCGGTTCTGTATTGACTTCCGCAAAGTTAACGCGGTTACCAAAAAAGATGCGCATCCGATTCCCCACGCGACTGGAATCTTGGACGAATTACGGCAGGTGCATTATATTAGCACACTTGATCTTAGTCAAGCATACTTCCAGATCCCTCTGGATCCCGACTCACGGGCAATCACGGCTTTTGGCGTCCCAGGTCGCGGCGCGTATCAATTTCTTCGGATGCCTTATGGCCTCACGAATGCTCCAGCAACGTTCCAGCAACTGCTGGTTCGGTTGATTAGCCAAGACCTATATCCCAAGGTTTTTGTCTACTTGGACGATATCATTATCGGTTCAGAAACCTTTGAGAAGCAATTGATCCTTTTAGAAAAGGTCCTCGAGCGAATCAAGACAGCAGGTTTACTATCAATCGAGAGAAAGGCGAATTTTGTTGTTCCCAGGTCAAGTACTTAGGGTTTCTAGTTAATGGCTCCGGTCTACGGGTAGACCCGGAAAAGGTCGCCCCTGTTCTCCAGTATCCGCAACCGAAGAACTTGAAACAGCTGAGGCGGTTCCTCGGTATGGCTTCCAGGTACCGACGGTTCATCCCGCAATTTGCCACCATCGCAGAGTCCTTAACGCGCCTAACTCGCAAAGGCCAGGTGTGGGAATGGAGCGAGACACAAGAAATCGCGTTCGCTGCGTTAAAAACGCATCTAACGTCGTCGCCGACGTTGGCCTGGCCCAACTTCAAACTCCCCTTCTCCCTCCAAAACGATGCGAGTACCGTCGGCCTCGGGGCAGTTCTAACACAGGTCATTAATGGTGAAGAGAGGGGTATCGCCTACGCAAGTAGAGCGCTTACTTCCGCAGTGAAAAAGTACACAGTTACCGAACTGGAGTGCCTCGCGGTCATTTGATCAATTCCCAAATTCCGATGTGACCTGGAGGGCTACTCCTTCACGGTCATTACGGATCACAGTAGTTTGCGTTGGTTACATAACATCCGTAACCCTACTGGTAGACTTGCGCGATGGGCCCTGAGCCTGTTAGAATATGATTATACGATTATTCATCGGAAAGGCGCATTACACCATGTCCCCGACGCGTGGGCGAGGTTCGCCAGTCTAACCGCCGAATCACCCCTCGGTGAGGAGTTTCTGACCCGGGGAATAATATTTCCCCCTCCTATCGCCGAGGGGTTGGGGCCCCTCGGCCATCTCTCGCCTCGAATATCCATTCTCGGCGCTACGCGAACAGCCTGCGAATCCTTCCCACCCCGCAAGGCGCCGAGACTCAGGAGGCACATACCACCTAGGCTTCTGGAGGCCTCGCCTCAATCACCTAGGCCCACGTCAACTCAACCCTGAGATGTCGGTAACGGCCATCTCATCGCGAGTCCACCCCTGACTACTACTCCAGGGGTGGCCATGGTCCTAGCCTACAAGGATCTTTCCTATCCTTAGGCTAGCCGACCACGCCATCCTGGGAGTTCGTTCCCAAAGGAGCTTCTTCTCCGAGGAGAATGCGAATCTCGCCTCTCCCCGAAGCCATCCACTACGTGGCGGGGCGCCAGGCACCCCGCTCGCTCGCTGTCCGGCCTTAGGCCTCCCAGCGGA
>JAPYZM010002995.1:0-12239 GCA_030522845.1 Psyttalia concolor
TGATGAATATTAATTAATACGAAAATTTAATTGTATATTGGTATTTATTTCGAAACGTTCTGACCATCGAACCCTCTTTTTTGACCACCTGAAAATATCCCAATTACCCATTCGATCGATACCTGTAACGTTCTACAGTTATCGATTGATCTGGACCACTTACACCCTCAGCTCGTTTAATGGAAAATAACAGCAGTTTCAATTCTTTACGTTTTCCATCTTATGATAAACATGATACCTAAACGTAAAACGTCTTTTTATCCAATTTTTTTCCAGTTTGGGCTCCCAAGCCCCAAAAGACCCTCCTTACACTCTCTACCAACCTAGAAAATTATGCATATCAAGGCTCGTTTCAGTCCTCAAAATTTCGTTTTTCGAGGCTCAGTTCAGCCTTTCCAGCGAGCCTTAAACAATGTTATCATTTTAGGGTTAAAAGAGGGCTGACCCAAGGCTAGATCCCAGCCCTCATTTAGGACTCTCGAGGCTCGGTTCAGGGTGTGATGAGCCACTTGTCGATTGTCGATTCCTACCTGGGTAGTTTGTTAGAACCAAACGGTCAACAAATGTTCGATAGACCAATCAATCCAACCGATTTTACTAATTTATCTTTGGGGTAATGTGAGAGGTGCATTCAAGTTTTATGAAGCTGATTGACAGTTTTTTATTTCGCATGAAATTCAATTAAATGGACCTCCGCGAATATTGATGGTTGTCACATCAAGCGGCAAATTACCCCATTTGCTCACAAATTTCTAGGATTTTTTGTGTGTATCAATTACAGCTGTTCGATGTGACACATTATACGTTGTTTGAAATAGTGGGGCGATTGAGTTTTCATTTGTTCCTATATACAGATATAACGGGAATTATGCCTGGCATTTTTGGCTCATCACTAATTGGGGACTGTATCGGATCGAGGAATCTAGGATATTTACAATAAATACACAATAAACAAAAATTTGACCAACAGCGAATTATGTAATTGTGGAGCAGAATCCATTTTCTGGCCTCCTAGTAGAAATGTGAAGAGATTCTCGAAAATAGAAGATTGCAACGGCATTCGCACCACCCGTTCCCGGCTTGGTATAGTATAGCGATGTCGCGCTACTGAGAATTGTCTCTTCTCCCTAATTTCCAATTTTGTGCTATGAAACTGCTTCATAGATTTGTTGATTACTGTATACAATTATAAATAAAGTATTTGTATCACGAAAAATTAAGAATTGTGGGAGACTGAAAAATTCTTCAATTATCTTTAAACATTATCTTACTCTTCCCCTAAGATTTTTACAGTTCCACGATTGAGGAGCCCTAAAATTTAAGTTTTTTGCCACTGGTTTTCGGTAATCAAATTCCTGAACATTAGGACAATTGTCCTAACTATAACAAAAAATTTCCTTTGTGTTATTTCCATTGGATTTAAGACCAATTCCCACAGAAATTGAAGAGCCTTATTCCTTATTATTAAGGAAAACCCTATTAGTAATTCAACGACTTCGCTGTAATTAAGTTTTCTCAAATAAAATTAAAAAAAAAACAGAATTCCCTTTGTACGACGAACCTCTAATAAATTTATTGATTTTGACATAGGGTCTCATTTCTAGGAATAACATCCAGATATTCCGGATATTTTTCGTAAATAAATTTTAGGACAAATTTTAGGAGAAAACCGTATTGTACATTACCCTAAAACTGTCACATTTCCTCGCTGAAAATTGAGGACACAATTTTTTAATTCAGGCAAATTTCGATTGTAAGAATTTTTATGTAATGTCTATAGTTCTCTGCAACTAAAACTTTAAATTTTGGGGTAATGTCCAGAATTCCAAAAATGAATGGTTAGACGAAAATTAGTGAAAATTAGGGATATAGTTTTCCCTGCGTACCATATTAGATCAAGTTCGCTGATAAATATCATGAAGAGTCCGCCGTAAGCTTGCATTTACAGGCATAATTCAATCTGATAGCATACTATACACGTCCGCATTAATGCCAATGTCCCTATTAATTACACTTTCGGTACATTTTTAGATGCATCAAAGTGAAATTTCTATCATATCAACAAGTTCTTTGCAGCAATCTCTGGAGCTATTCCGTGCCCTTCGTTTCAATCAAAAATCATAAATTGTCGAGTATATATTTTGGTGAAATGAAAAATCGAGTATCTACTACTAAAAATATCAATGGCTTACCTTGTCAATGACCATCGGAAGGAAGAGGTTGAGATTCCTCACGTCCTTGCCTCAAGGTTTTTCAATTTATTTTCATCTGACTCGTGTGCTCGCACAGTCGGATCTCCATATAAGATACCCGATAACAATAAAAAACAATGATTTTTTAGCGTTGTTAGGGTGTCTTATGCGACGATTGAGCTGTACCTCTCGATGTAAGAGATTCCGTCTTTTTTTATTATTTAAAGTGTTGATAATCTGGAAATAAGATTTATGTATTATATCGATATAATCCTTAATCCATAACTTAAATTCTTTTATGTATTGACAAATTATTTTTATATGAGCCCGAGCAGGCGCCATCGAGCATTTGCCGTGCTAAGATTTCGAGAGGTTAGTGAAACTGGACACCGTGACAGTTATTGACACAGTGTCGTCAGTTTCAGCCAATAAAGAATAGATGTAATAGATTCCGATATTTCGATAGTTTGCGAGTTCGACGTGTTTTTTTTTTCGAATAGGAGTAGCATAATAAGACGCGCTGCGCGCTCCCCCACTAATGCCTACATTATCATAGTTTTTTCATTGAATGAGTCCTCTTCATCTTCTAATTTTTGCAAATAACATCTTCTGTTCAATGTTGTAAGGATCATCGGATGATCATAATATCGATATACTCGTCAATCGAAAATAAGCAATTAATACACCTTTACAGCTTCATCAATCAATTAAGACCATCATTAAATTGTTATTTTTCTCGTCAATATGACCAAACCACAAAATGAAGGTTATAATGAGATATTCTTTATCGATATCCTTCATGATTGTTATTTCTTTAGTCGTGACAGAAATGCAAAATACAGGTAATGTTTTTTATTAAAAATCCTCACTACAACGCGATTTTAAACTCTACACTGAACGAAAAAACGTACTTTTGGCTGAAGAATTGATTCTTGGTTCAAGAATATTTTTTACTATCACATAATTCTTGAGCCAATCTATTCCTCTTATCCCTTAAGTATACACGTTGTCCAGGGAGAGAAAGACCTTATAACTTTTCTTCTCTGGGCAATGAAAAAAAATTTAAGGAACAAAAGAAAAAGATTGGCTCCATAATCACGTGGTAGTAAAAAATATTTTTGAACCAAGAATTTATTTGTCAATCAAAAGTACGTTTTTCCCTCAGTGTATATGAAACTAATCGATACTCGCCACAATTGCGATACTTCCGCATCATCTCCTTTAGTAATATTCGATTTATAGTTTGTTTCATTTGCAAATCTGTTCGCTGTCTAATTAGCTATGCAGGCAGACTTTATCAGTCGAACTGACACTTGATTTGTTTATGTTGGAAAATTCGGCTTCTCTAGATAGTTTATTTTTTTTCAGGGATGTGAAGATTGTCTACGGAATAATTCGAAATATTTCACGCCTTTTTTCTTATTGAGTCTCGTAGCTTCTGCCAGGACCGTATTCGTTGTGTTAAAGATTTCGTCTGTTTTAAAACAGTTTCTATAGTCTCTGTAGGGAAATTCAGCCAATGAATCTTCTACCGGGTTAGCCGCTAACCTGGCAGCCTCTTCGTTTACCCTCAATCTTGCAGTGCGAAGGAATCCAGAGGAATTTTATGTCTATTTTATTATCGTTGCTGTTCATTAACTTCCATTATTTTTCTCGGGTATCGGTAATGGAAGGGTTTGATTTTACAGTCTGTTTGGGGGAATTAAGAGCCTGTAAAGCACTAAAAAAGTCCGACACAATACCGAATTTTCGTCCCGGATTATCACTTAGGATGGTCATTGGTAGCAGTAATGCAATATATTTCGCATTACAGCTAGAGGTGATGCTGTTCCGTTTAGTGGTTAGGGAAACTTTTAACTCGGGCAGTTACACGCCACGCCAGTGCAATTGTAGACTATGTTTTTACTACCATCCGTAAGATTCCGTTTTATTTACCTGTTGAAATTTCAGATTTATGATTCGTATTTTAAAACGGCAAATTCCTAATTTCCTTATATACTCCTCTAACGACACGCTCCGACGTAATTGTTCAAGGAATAATTAACGTGACTTTGAAATCGATGGTATCTTAGATCTGTGAAGCACGCGGAAAAGTCACTCGATGGTATTTCCTATGCCATTATAAGTTCTCAGTGTCAAAACGCTGTTAAAGTTTTTAAAAATTTTTAAACCAAGAAAATCTCTAAGTAAATTATCGCAAGTAGGTATTTTCGATATATTTTCATGCTTACTAATAGCCGGTCTGCAACGCAGATTCTCTGAATTTTCTGATTCTCCAGGGACGAATCTATTCGCTGCAGAATACCTGAAAGATTAGGTAGTTTAATGTTTGCATAAAGAATGCCAAACCATGCTAAACCATTCTTGTGCATTCATAATGAGAACGCTCATGAGATGTACCCATTTATGACTGATAATTAACTTATAAGTGATTAAATTCAACTGAATACTTCCCACGTGAGAAGCAGGTGTTTTCAGTGCTGTGTATGTGGATTCATTATTCTATTTCGTTGAGTTCAATATCCTTGTAAGTAATTTTCTATTTTTCCTTAATTTACAGATGTTTTATCAATGATACAAAGTTTATAATTTTCGTAAATCATTTTATAAATTTATATCAGGAATATTCAACATAATTGAGAGTTCATCCACATATAGTTCTAGGACATATGGATATTCCACAGACAATTTGGCATGAATTGTTTGAGAAATCATCGGCATTAAAATAATAAATTTACCTTATTCATTTTTTTAATTTCTCAATAACTCCCAGGGATTATTCCCTCGATAATTGGGTAATATTATTCCTAAATAATGCGGTTTCTTGATCATTTGAGAGACAATAATTCCGAATCAATGTACGATTAGATCATTGCAATCTCTATAAAGTTAGAAAAAAATCGAGACCGATAGGAATTCACCGGAATATAATAATTTGATACCGTTATTTTTGGAAGTTCAAAGAATTGAAAGTAACCATCCCTAGTAAACATAATAGTTAGACCAGTATCTATTAATTAACAAAATGAATGTGGGAATAATTTATTATTCAGTAATCATATGGTCTTGCAATTATATTTGTCATTGTCAATTTTCCCTTATGCATTCAATTCCTATTTCGAGAATTCAATGGGCGTGATTGGGTGAAGATGTTTTTATCAATTATAAAGGGGAAATTATTGAAAACATGTTTGATTATGAAATTAAATAAAAATCTATTCCGGATAATTTTCAGTCAGCAGTGACCCTAGCAGGAGCAGTAACAGTAGTAGGTCAGCCGGATAACTCAGTCCAAAGAACACCCGATGCATAATCGGAAGGTTTGGCCTTTGAATCCCGATGTGGACTATCCCATTGTTTTCGGTGAAAAGTAATTGTACGTTTTCTATTGAGAATAATCCCCAATCCCATCCTAACCGTCTGATCAGAAATCCCAACCGATAATGTCCCCTGACGTCCCATGAGTGTGGAATGCTGTATAAATTCCCTTCTTTGATTTACATAGTAGTAGATTGTATGACACTATACATAACATACATACTGTTCGGGATGCACCTAGCAGTAGTATGTGTATCATTCGGTACCACTGATGCTAGTTGATTTGATTCATTTGGAGTGATTGCACGTCATTCCGGAGGAATTTGCAAAGATAATTTCGAAAAGTCAAAGTTACTAGATTTCATATTTTCATTTCGGACACTAAATGTCCAATAACGAAATTTCCTGGAATTTCCGTGAAACGTCATTTGATAAATATTTCCGAAAATTGTCCCGAAAATTACAGGTAAAAAATTGTTAAAACGCGAGGCAAAAATTCGTTGACTTTATCCAAGTTGCTCTGCGGCATACAGTTTATTTTCTTTTTCCTCGGGTGAAGCGCACCAAAGCGAAAACCGCTATTGAATTCTGAATACTTCAACGTATATACTCCTCGGTGATTAAGAATTGTTCCAATGAATCACCCTCGCACTCATTCAGATCACCGGGTTTTATTGCTCGGCACGATGTGGGAGTCAAGTCAAAGCAACAATGGGGTCCAAATAGGGGAAAAAAAGGAAACAACGAAACAGGGGAAACATCAAAATAGTATATCACGTGGCCATAAAGGTATGGAAAGATATACAGTTGTTTCGATTTTTCTTCATTTTTTTACGATTTGGGTCGTCTTTTGTCTCGTTCAATGGTGTGCCGGTCACTTTGAAGGATGAACTGATAGAGAAGAAATTGTATATTTGACACCAAGACCATAAAGTTAGACATTCTTGACGGCTGAGTTAGATGATTGAAGTGTTCAAGAAAGTCAATGGACAAGCACGTGAGCAAATTAGAGGAAAAAAATAAATTTCATAAATAACTAAATAGTATTAGTGCCGCTACGTTCGTGGTCTTGCTATTTTCTCATTCCTATGCTCATTATCTTTCTTTGTTTCTGCCATACACTACTGATTCATCATCGGTCAATTATACGGAGTAGCAAGTTTCACGAAAAATATGTAGCTCGGGGTTATCATTAGTTTAACTATGTTTCCATAAATAGAAGACTATTTTGCATTTTCCAGGCATGCTGAGAGACCTTCGTTTGCCAAATGATTTACAAATCAAAGTTGTTGTAATCTTCATCTCCCCCCGTATTTTTCCCTACTCTATAGAAGCATTCAATTATTTTGCGGAACAAATACTATAACCATTTCTAATATTTTGTCTTCGTCTCATATTCCGCTCAGTCATGATGTCACAATTTGACTTCTCCATTCATAAAGTTAAAGCTAACTGATTATCTCACATTCAGAAAACAAAAGCAATGATTCATCTTCTTTTAGGAGAGCGGCGAAGCTTCCTTCAAGTTTTGAGAATTCATGTTCTTCACGATACGCACATATCCATTAATGAAATAATTATTTCTTCAAAATGTGTTGTTATTGAGTCAAAATATCAACTTAAACCCGAAATTTTCATATTCAATAGTCTCGACCTTGCCTTACCATCTCAGGTTCCCATTTAATATTACTAATGCTATTGTGTTATGTTGCCGTTTATGTTATGTTATGTTTAATGACTATTTTCCAGTAAACTCTCATATTCGTCTATTCACATATTGGTTGGCTGGTCTCATTCATATTTATTCATGGTTTAGAGTTGAAGTTGACGAAATCTTGATTAGAACCAAGTTGCACAGCGATGAATTCTCGAACTAACCGCAATTGAACTTGGGTTATGCTCTACGTAAACCCTGCCTAAAGGGTGTTTGGATCAGAATTGAATTTTAGTTCCAGCCGTTAGAATCTAGTGAAACAATGATTTCACATTGAATGTATTTTGGGTGAATCTTGATCAAACACAATTAAACTTTCACCAAATTCCAACAATAAATTTAGGTAAAATCACAATTAAACCTCAGTCAACCTAGAGTGAACCCAGGCGGGAACTTTTTCAAAAAAGTTGATATTGGAACCACCAGCAGTTCTATACCGTGAAGAACGCACAAAAAATACTGAAATAGAATTCCTTCAGAAATATATTGCTAATCTGTTAACAACAATCTCTATTAATTTACAAAAACATGTAATTTTCTATTCCTTTATTTCATTTTTAAGACGATTTTGGCATATTTTGAATTCTTTATCAATTTTGCTGAACATAAATATTCTAGAAGTTTCTTCAAATAATATGCTTTCACTGCAATAAATTACATATGAAATTAATTTTTTCCAATTATATTTTACAGAAGTTTCAAAATAATTTTTACATGGCTAATATTTTATTTTATGTATTCCTCAATTTGATTAATTTCAATATTTTCACTAATCAGAGAACTCGTGAATCTGTTTCAACTTTAAATTAATTATAAATTTTCCATGCTAAATTTTCAAATTAATAAAAAATTAATCAAAATTAATATAATAATACTAGGAACAATAATTTACTCGTAAGGTGGTGAACAAACGGAGAGTCTACATTCCCGATCTTCGTAGCCGCGTTTGTAATTCCCGCGTAATAGTGGAGACCGTGGGTTGCTTGGCCTGGAGTCTCTTTATTATGCTCTCTTATGTTTATGAACTTCATGGAATTCAAGCCTTCCTTTATAAGACGGTGGATACCGCAGCTGACGCTTTTGGATTGGAATTTCGTCGTGGCCGGGATGGTCAGCTGGCTAATCATTCGTTGGCCAGCATGACAACATCTCTTGCTTGCCTCACACGTTGATAAACTCCTGCAAGGCTTATTCTTTCGTTATGTTGAAGAACTGGGTTTGTCTGTTCAGGTAACTTTTTCATTTTTTACGTTGGCTGGCGTGATGTCTCAAACCAAAGGCTTCATTTGTGCTTGTCAGGATAGTGTGATAAACGTCCTGATTTATTGAAATCGTTTTATGAAATTATAAGGTTCGGATGTTAACTTCCGGACTCGCAAGCAGTCCCCGGACACTCGGATGCATTTTTTGTCGGTTTGTCAGACATAAGCAATCACGAGTTATATAGACCGAGCGCCAATTCTGTCTTACGCTCCAGAAGATATTAAGTCTGTTGTTCTAAATAAGATGTGTAAGATTGACTGGAACTTCTTTTTTGCCACCATCAAACCCATCCCTGCGACGAAGCCTGTGATGTCGTTTACTTCGACTTTGAAGACAAAGTCAGTTATTGCAATATATCCAGAGAGGAAAAGGAGAAATGGCTCAAATACTAGCCTTTTCTGTTTGAGCCATGTTAGACTATGTATTCAAGGTCAGGCTTGGCAAGGTTAGGCTTGTTGTCCAGATTATTGGTTCTCTTGGCAGCATAAGATAGTTTTTGTATCTGCGCTTGAGGTGATCCCAGCCTGCACGCGCCTTAATATTGGCTGGCCAGATAGAGGAGGCTGTCAGTCTTGGGTCTCTTCGGTTACTTAGGCAACATTATTCCGGAGTGCAGTCGAGCTCACGCTCTGATTGGAAGAAGCGCTACTGCAGAGCGATTAGGACTTAATTGTATAGCTTAGTTTGCTAGGTGGTCTTCGGGGCGATGTCAGAACCCTTAAGGATCGACCGGATATCTCATTCATATAACAATCATTAAAAAATGGTATATTGAGTATATTATAACTTACTCTTAATGTTTCAATACCTAACAATTTGCAAATATAACCGTGGACATTTGTCTGGTTCTCAGTTCATTTTCAGAGAACGATAAAGCTAAAATTACAGTTCCACATTAAATTTTCCGCTAAATTCTCAATTTTTAATGAATGAATTTTGTTTAATTACAGTGACATTGTCTTGAAAGTCTATCAGCAATTTCAGAGCACCGTATTATCAAAAGCTGTTTGAATCCTTTAAAAATAGATACAATTCTGACGTGACTGAGGTTTTCGTAGAATAAAAAATTTAAGTTGTGCACTATCAAAGAGATTTTGTCCAGTAAATAATTAATGTACACAGTATCCTACCTCATGCTTTCTATGATTCATTACGCATCGCACGTCCTTCATGGAGAGGATTCAGCTCGTAGCCCTTTTCCGTATTTAATCCACGCGGGATGCTACAGAACATGCGCTACAATAAATATGGAGGGTTCGAAGAGGACGGTCAATTTACGGCTCCTACCAAGCGACTTGGTACTATTAACTGGCCATCATGGAAAGTGTACAGACGTTGGACGGTGGATGGTCCAGACAAGAGCAAAACGAAGCTACTACTGCGTGTAGTAATGATAAATTCTGAATTTTCTCGTTAAAACTTCAACACGTCAATCACGTTGAATCGTTAATCAATCAAACTCTCCTTTTCCCATGGAACTTACGAAGGGTATTAGCGTTAACAGCAATTATCGGCCAGAAATCTGATCAAAAAATGGTAAAGTATATGTAATAGTTGGTACAGTGACAAGCAGTCCATGTGAGGATGACTCCGTACATTGTTTAAAAAATTGATTTGGCATACAATTTCCTTGAGAGAGAGAACGAGAGAGGTTCAGAAGAGTTCTTTATTGGTTGTCGTTTGAGCTGTGTCGATCCTTCCTTCCTGTTAGTGCTTCCAAGGCTCGTGCTAATTTCAATCGTTGTGGCCATTTTGCAGATAGCTCCCTATGTTTTGAATATATATTTGCCTCCGGATTTTGTAAAAACTCATTTCTAACATTCTTACACTGGTTGATGTTTTCAGGTAAATGTTGGAAAGTGGTAAAACCTTGCGATGCTAGTCTTTTGATCTCTTATTTTGCAATGTCGAAACGTAACTAAGCTTTGCCAACTCTAAAGTTTTTTGGATAACAACAGCCCGATTTTTGATGTTGCTGTTAACGGGTCATATGGGGTTTAGACGTGAAGTGATTGCGTTCTTTTTCCTTTGGGTTGCAAGGCACTTTGACTCTAATTGCCCGACTTTACTTGAACACTAAAGTCAGCAGTTTCGCCACGTAACAGTTCCACTAGATGAAAAAATTTCAACATTTCGTTAGGGCGAGTGAATCGTTCCTTTGATCTTTTATAAAACCATTTTGAATAAATCTTGATTAAATTCTCAACGGAACACAATTTCAAGTTCACTAATGGAAAATGCCTCATCTTCAATATGACAACTTGTAAAATTCGGTAGGACTCTACCTTCAGAATGTATTGCATCGTGTTCCACTCCTTTTTTTCTTTTTCTCAGATTTCTTACAGATAAATGATTGATACACAAAAATATAAAATTTTTCTGTGAAAATAGATTGAGTTTCTATCAAGTTTCTCTTCGCGACTGAGTATACATCTTTGCAAATGGAAAGTTATGGAGCGTGCCATCTTGTGACATCACAAGATATTTTTGGATCGGCATTTCTATACTCCATGGAAGTAGCACGATGTACGGAATTGGTTTACTAACAAAATTTTCTGATAAAATACATATAGCTCCAAACAGGATTCGAACCCAGATTCTGCCATTCGAGAATTGGACTTTTTTTTGCTGTAAATCTGGTGAACAATGAAAAATCATTCCTCAAATCTAGAGGTAAGTCGAGTTTGTTACTGCTTGCAGTCTAATCGAATATTGTCAACCTCCCTCAAATTGATGAAACGACAAGAATGGTGAATAGCTATTAATAGTGGTGACGAAGGGTTGGTGGGTCATACAAACTGGGGGTGAACAGGAAGTGGTCTTCTATTCTCAACCGTAATTACACTACCGCTCCATTGAAGCCCTAATCAGAAGGCGAGGACCCCACGAAACCCAGTTCATTCCTAAGGATGTCCCACATTCGCTTGTCCCACCGTTGTATTCACACTGTATTGAGACTCAGAATTCCATTAAAACGGATGTCATAGATGCTGGAAGACTAATGTCAGTTACAGCCTCTAACGACAGAATATTCAATATCGACAATTGGTAATTGTTGGGTGGTCTATAGAGGCATATTCTTGACCTATCTCGATTTCAATAAATGTCCGATAATCCATATTACTCTTGTATTATTGACAGTTGGTGTATCTACATTTAACCGAGAGGAGTAATATTTCGTGATCCCTATTCACCAGCAAATAGGTCATCTGGTTGTTATGTCACAGATGGGAGTCGTGATATTGAGTCTTGGGTTTTCAGATGATATTGTTGGTGAAGATATTGCTAGGGGAACTGACTTTCATCATCACTGCGTCCATCACAAATGAAGAATATTTTACTCCTCCATTGTTACATCGAGGAACGAATTAAGAGAAATTTGAAGAAAACTCTCTATATCTTTTTAAAGATTCACGTAACGTGAAAGGAATGTCAAAGTTATTTTTCAGTTTTATCTAGTAGAAACGGTTCTCAAAACCTCAGCTGTTCTTTTCATTGACACTTGAAAATATTAATATCAATTGTTTAGATTCTTCGAATAAATTCAATTAATTGGAAAGCATATTGCTAATTGATTAGCTAAGAACCACTTCTGTTGATCAATGGCCATTGTAGCGATAAAAAAAGGGGAAAATTTATTATCTTTAGGAGCCTTATTAACTTCCCGATAGGAAGTTATTGGTTTTACCCCGAAAATGCAAATCGCTAATTTTGTGAAATGTCGACGTTTCATGACCAGGAGAAACCCCCCC
>JAPYZM010002996.1:0-12238 GCA_030522845.1 Psyttalia concolor
GCCTTCTGGCAACGTTGCGCTCGAGAATACACGAGCAGCGCGGCGCTTGCCACGCGAGTAACGACGTTCGGCCAAGAGGCGCGAGTGCTGGAGGGTTAAATTACCGATTATTTCCCTTCCCACCTGTAATTTCGGCAATTGTAATTATGAATAAAAAAATTAATTGATTACTTCTAATAATAATTCTTCTAGTCGAAGAATTCCTCGCAAAATGACGGATTGTTTTCTTTTAAAGCAGAATCCAAACGACTGTAGATTTCTCCTTGTATTTGCTCAGTGGACGCGGACGTATTTTCAATGCACCCCCCCCCCCTCCTCCTCCTCCTCCGCTTGGTTGATTGGCTTGTCAATAGTTTGCGCCGAGTGAAAAGACAGGGGGAGAGTGACGAGTGTGCGGGAAGAATGAGCATATCCAATATATGGCACGTACGCTACACCCAGTGAGGGATAATCGAATCGACTGGGAGACAGCGTGTGAGATAACACGTGGAGGCTATCTATACCTCCGTACACATTGTCACGTATTAGGGTATTGTATGTGGGTTATACGCGAATGTTCTTGTGAAGACAGTGGAATAAGGGTGGGGGTTGCGATCTGGGTAACAGCAGCCACGGAACCGCGACGAATTCAATTGGGAAACGGAGAGGCCGGATGGCTGTCAATTACGCGGTTTGCGTCGTCTCTAATTGCGAAATACACCAAGTGCGCGCCTTCGCGCCTTTTGCGAAACACCGCGAGCTTACCGGGCCCAATGCGGCAATCGTGATTTGATCAGCGATCGCTTTTTTATGGTGACGATGAGATGAAAGTTCCTTTCAGCGGTAATTATACAAGAGCTGGGGGGGAAAATTAATGGGGGGGAAATGGCCGTTTTTTTTTTTCTGCAAGTGCGAGAGGCATTGGACGGAAAATTCTGACGCTCCTGGTGCTCTCTGTCGCTTCCTTATGATATTTTACTCTTTAATTAAACGAAGAGATCGGGTAATTTTTTATTTCAGACGACTCATTTTGCGGATGTTTATCGTCAATTGCGCAATTAATTTTCTTTTTAGTTGAGCAGTCTCTTGAATTATCGAAAATTAATGGAACTGTTAGTCAAATTCGGTTGTTTAACTTGTGGTTTTAACGCGAATTGTTCCCTAATTTTTATTGAATTTTTCCAACTGTCTACAAGACTTTAAAAAAAATAGATCGCGAAAGGGCAATAGTAATTTTTGTCGCAGACCGAGGCGAGCAATTACACGACTCGAAAAAGTTCCAACAAAATTTTGTTGTCGATAACTTTCTTTCCCACACACCGCAATTTTTTTTTCATTAAAAAAAAAATAAAAAATTCCTTTCTTAACTCTCCAAGAATACCGTCAAAAAAAAAAAAGAATGTAACTCTAATCTGTCAATCCCCATTAACTAAACATGAGAGAATGATGTAATAACGAATGATAAGTAATTAGGACAAGTGCCAAACGCCGGGGGCCACAATTTTCAAAAAAAAAAATATATATTTCACGAATTTCAACTCGCCTCGTTCTACCAGCGACTCGTAATCGCTCGTTGGATAGAATTCACGAGTCATGACGCGGCGGTCTATATAATTTTCGTAGCACGCGCGCACCGAGAATTTCCATGGCCCGTGAAAATCCCAACATTTTCATATTTCACTGTTCCGACGGTTAAATTGCAGTGGAAAAAAAAAATTCTGATGCACTTTTTATGTATTATATCACAATGGATAAAGGAGAATAGAGAGTGGCAAGGTTAAGAGATTTACCCTTCCGGAAATGGGTCGCGCTAGCAAGTTGTAGCACACGAGAGTGTTTTTGCGGGTGTGGGTGAGTGCAGTTGCACCGGGGACACTCATAATGGCTTAGGAACGGTGTGCCGGACGATCCGGTGGAAATTTCCCAAGGATTTTTCATGAAATATCCGGAGCATTCCACCGGGTCTCACATGGTCATTTCGCTGTGCTCTCTTCTTTTGTTTTTTTTTTCTATATATTTTTTTTTTCATAAATAGCGTTGTGAAGAAATAAAATATGAGGTTAAGTACTGGAGTCTCTGTTAAATAGGGAAACCTGCGCGGTAATTGACGAAGGCAGGCGATATTATAGAGTGAGGAGACCAATTATGGAACGCTTGAGCTCTCCAGGGATTCCCATAATTATTAAAAACTAAACAATTGTTTTTTTTGTAATAAAAAAATAATCATTCGAAGCTGAAGGGAGAAAATTAACAAGTGCAAATGACCAAAGATAAAACTAATTTTTTGTTATTGTTCAACTCAAATTTTGGGTTTCAAAAATAATCGATTGTTTTTATGAGTCCCATAGCCTCAAGTTCCGTAATCATCACTTCGTTTCTCAATAAAACCGCGGAGAATTAAGACTTAATTAGCCAGCAAATGAAAATTACAACTCACTCGTGTAAACCCGTTACAGCAACAAACAAAATCAAGTATGGACTCACCTCTATAACCGGTTGATGCCGCGCGTAGCCCGTGGAAAAATGAATTAAGGACTCCAAACACTGAGAACACTCAGGCTTTCACACTCAATCGGACACCTGCCACGTCTGAAAGTAAACAATCAGTGATTAGTTCAATCTCGACGCACATTCCACTTCAACAAATTAATAAACAATTGTTAATTCGGCTAATTCAATTGACGAGAACGCAATAATCAATTTCGAAGAAAGTCACGTACGGTTGATATGATAATATGACTCAACAATACTTTTTGCAATTCCGGAGAAAAATTTGGTGGTAGTAAATTTCAGAAAATTATCTCCCGCTCATTTTCATATTTAAAGAAACAAACCAATCGAAGAGGGAAATTTGGATAGCGGCATTCTTGCGACGTCACTGGACTGTAACTTTACTGTAAATATTGAATAGTTCAGTCTTTGCCGAGTGACAAAAACAATTGTTTGACAATTGTCAACGGGTTTCGAACTTTGAGAATAGAAGAATAGTCGCTTGCGCCTCGTTTGCGCTAGTGATTCGCGCAGGTACCGGCGCCACCTGCCGGTGGCGTCCCTGTACTCAGACCGTCCTAATCTCTCCGACTGGAACATTTGAGTTATTTTGTATTTATTTATAAAAAAATTATTCAAGCAGCCCTAATTGAAATTTGTTTTTGTTGTGTTCCAAGAATAGGCAAAAAAAATTTTTATGCTTCCCGTGAATTTCCAGTAAATTCAATTTTCCCATCTTCAAAATGGAATTGTCTACCTCAATAAACCATTTATCGTCGTAGTCAGCCAGAATCCGAGGAATCGTAGATATGCCGTATGTGCAAAAACCCGTCGGAACGGAAATTGTGGGGGCATGCGTAAGCGAAATGTTTATCTTGTCAGTGTGCTGAGGATGAATACGCGTAGGCAAAGGAGATAGTGGACAATTTAATAAAATTTATGGTAACTAGAATCACCATCCAACATCCAGGCTGAATAATAAATGTTAAATACTATTAGTTTGAATGAGACTGCACTCAACTCACTTCAATTCAACTGCTTTCAACACCAAATGTTCTTTGAATAGAGTCATCTACTCTCAGCGAATAAATGTATTTGAATCCAGGAATTTACGCAAGAAGGCTTCCAATATATCGAGATGTGGGTCAAGTGATCCTTCAAAAAGTTGAAGGGAAAGAATTTTCTGTTGATGATTGGAAACTATTCATTGTATTTCCGAGGGCGATTAATTCACCCTATGCGACAGTAAAAAGTGGAATACGCATTATCAACGGTACTGATTAAAAAAATAATAATTATTCCCTGAATTTTATGGATACCAGTTTTTTTAATGCCGCGGAGGACAAGTGGTGCCGCTATTGAATGGAAAATTGGTCCTCTTTCATATTGAACAACAAGAGATTACTCGCATCGCATGCATTTCGTCCAGTATTGTTCCAGTATTATTAAACGAGCGGCTGTAAGTACTCAAATCGCATGCATTACTACTACTCTCAATTGCTATGTAGGTCGAGTGATTCTTCACAGATTTGAGAAAAAAAAACAAGTGGTGTTGTCTGTGGGCGGTTGCAATAATTCGGAAAATACAAAATATAAAAAGTCAAAAAGTGTCTGCTAGATAACTCAGTAACTACTGAGTAAATTTCGCATTCTAACCCGGCTTCGCCCGGTTAAAAACGCTCGCTTTCGTCCATTTTGGCAGAAAAATTGGATTCAACCCTCGGGAGGAGAATCAGACAAGCATTCGCCACGTCATGGTAATTTTGCGCGTGCGGACGACTTGTCTACTTTTCCTGCCTAGGTGAGAAATATACTATTCCTCTATCGGGGCGTGAAAATATTATTTTTCGAGACGAGTGAAAAAAAGTAATTTTTAACGAGGGTCATCACACGAGTTGAAAATGTTTTTTTTCATGTGTGTCGAGGAATATTTGACGACAGCAGTGAAATAAGGACATATTTCTTCACACTTTGCTCGACAATAGTGAAAAAGGGCACTTTTTTTCACTTGTATCATAAAAAGAATTTCCTGTACACTATTGGAGACTACCGATGCATTTTCAAATGGAATAAATTGTCTTTCATGTCTGCAAAGACTCGAATTCTCTTTATCAATGATTGATAATGAAAAAAAAACTACTCCGCCCCTGAATTTAATAAATTCCATTTTTGGATTAACGCGGAATACAGATGGCCCCGCTATTCAATGCAAAACTAGTTCCCTTTCATTCGTTCGAAATCCCCGGTAATAAAAAAAAACTGATGGCTATCGAGAGTGTGAAGGAGAAAATGGTAATAAAAATTCCCATTGTCAATACAAATTGTCGTGTGGAATCGAGTGTGAGTGTTGGAGTAATGACTGGATTCATCGTAGAGCCGTAAGAGACTCTTTTTAATTAGCCGCTGAGTACATTAGCGCGTGTGTCTGATTGTTCCGAGCTGGAATGAAAGGAATGTTAGCGCGTGCGCGCATAATGCAGCGTCGAAATTATGTCGAAAGTCGTTGAAACGATGTGTATATCCTTCCTGTCCGCCCACACCGGCTAATGAATGCTTTTTCACTGGGTTCTTTTTGCATTCCCCACCCGGCAATGAGAAATATCACGTCAGGAGTGGGGTTGGCTATTGAGATCAAAAGTCACTTTCCACGGAATTTTTAGGGCGGGAGGTTTTTTTTTCTTTTTACAATCAGTGGGATTGGCTCGCGGGTCAAGGTTGGACGAAATTGCGGGCCTCGAAGGCTGTTGCAAGCAGTTAATGAACTTAGTCGAGAGGAAAAGGCGTCACTCGAGGGAATTATTTAAAGAGGTTTATCGTTAAATTTCAATGTAAATCATTTTAATTCGATTTTTTTAGTTAAAATTTAATGCATTGTTAACAAAAATTTTCCTGATAATTAAGGGACAATATATTATTCAATTTTTCAGTTTTTGAATTTTTGCTGGAGACTCTACAGAAAAAATAAGTAACTCGAAGAAATTGTTTAAACGAGTCGCACTCGAAATTTTAATTTTATTGGAGTCCCCTCAGTTTTGCAGTTTTGAAAAAAAATATATAAATTGTTGAACGATTTCCGTTAATGTTATATTGTAAAAAGACAAGGAATAATTATCTTTTTATTGATTCATTAATTGATTTAGTTGGGATTTTGAGTTTGGGTAAGTTATTTTGGGCTAATTATTTTAATTTCGAGTAATTTGGATCAGGTTTTTTTAACGAAAGGTAATTAGACGTCCTACGTTTGAATTGACATCAAACCTATTTTTTTGAGGGCTAAAAAAATAATTTTTCTCATTCCTAATTTAAATAAATGATTAATTTTCATAAATTCTACGCAACTAGAATTGCCGGATTCTCTCAATCCCATCATCACGTACACCTCAAACTCGACCAGCAGACGAACCCAATCACGTACAATATAGTTCAACCGAGCTTGAGCCAATTAAACGAAACCTCCGAAAAATGTTAGGACAAGGTCGATGGAATCGTACCGAACAAATTTCCAAAAATTCTCAACGATCCCCCTCCCAAAAAAAAAAAAATAAAATCAGCCAAACGCAATACCACATCCACCAGAGATTTTATTTTGCTGAGGAAAATAACACCTGCATTGAGAGGAAATACTCCCTGCAGTGGCAGACCTACTCTCTGTACATCAAATATAAAACCAATATTTGGATTTATGCATGAAAAGCTTTTGATGAAGAACTGCACGTGAAAACATTCTCAAACAAAACGTTATGATTTGCTGTTGAAAATATAGCCCCGGGCATTTCAGATATTCAACAGACTAATTGAAAAATCATCACAGATCATGAAATCACATCATACCGTATACTCCACCGAGCATACAAATATGTTTTTAATTATCTAGTAAACATGAAATCGATATCGTTTACCACAAGTTAAAGAACGATTCGTGAATTGGTTTGATGAATCTAAATTGAGGTGAAAAAATGAAACATATTGCTACCGAGTTTTTAAATCATTCGCCAAAAAAATCCTCGATAACTAAAAGTGAAAATTAGAAAATGAACATTAGTGGCCAAACAATTAAAATGTAAATATAGTAAAACCTGGCGGGCTAAAAATATGAAATTAAGGATTCAAACCTTGGCCTAAAATCGTCGTTTGTGAACCTGGCAAGCTCAGACGTTTATCATTTCCAATTTTTTATTATAAATAATCAAATTGTTCGTCTGTAATTGTCTCCAACAACTCCAGAGTCTCAGGTTGAGACTTAAATTCAAAAATTGACAGTTAAAAAATTCTCAATGCCTCGACATCAACCTCTAACCGGAGCCTAAAAGACCAGTTTATTATTTTTTATCCTGGTAAATTGACAACGAAACTATACCTGGAGTATCACTGCTACGTTGAACAGCAAACCGGGCGTAACGACACACACAATTCAAAACCTAGATACCGTTTCCCCCCTGGAATTCGAAATTGAAGACAGAGTGGCTCATAAGGGATGCCGCAGGCGTCTCGACAAATTACAAGGAGAACTTCCCCACCCACCCCCGTCCCTCAAAACAGTTTCAATTCCCCCAGTGGATGCACCGCACACTTGGCTCGCGCAATATTATCCCGTAATTTTGGCAAACACTTATTTCTCATTGGATACACCGGCCGATAAAATCGTGAGCGTGATCCGGGGTGACTTTGGGGTGAACCGGGGGTTTTGTATTTTTACTTCACTCCCGGCAATCGTGATTGTACTTGCATTGAGCCGAGTGGGTTCACGGTCACGTTTCCGGTTAGCACGACTCGACCGTAGCCCGTGACCTCGAGCCACAACCGGGTGAGAGGGATACGCGGAGGGCAGTCAACCTTGGAGCCCTTCATCCGATAATAATCGAGGATTGAAAATTAGTTCGGCTGAGTTGAGACCGAGGAGTCCTTCGAGCTCAACGGACTGGTTGAGACTGAAACATTGCCCCAACGCGAATTACGACTGGGATGCGATGCTGGAGGCAACCAGCAATTCCTACCTGCGAGTCTTCTCTCTCTCTCTCACGATATTTCCCCTCTTTTTCGGCCCGAGTGAAGGTGGACGAACAACCGGGGAGGGGATGCGTGTGCCCTCTCTTCTGCCGATTTTCTTGCTTCCGAGTGGATGATTTTTTAGCGTTTGAAATTTTTTCCCCCGGAGAAATCCACTCCTCAATTGGGCTTTTGTTTTTAATTCGAGTGTGAATTACGATAGTCAAAATGTTAATATCTATAATATTGAGGAATAATTTAGCGGACGGTGAAATAAAAAATGTTAAATAATTGGGAGAAACAATTGAGAACATGAACTACGCAAACTGACAGATCATTAGCATCGCAATTTTTCATCAACTTTTTTATCGCCAGTGCTCCTTATTCCGGCATAAAAGGAAGCTTAAAAAATGCAGAAAATGGTTTCAAAGAACTTTTTTTTAATTAATCCCCCCGCTCTTGACATGGCTAGTATATCTCAAAAACGCTCTTTGAAAATCTTTTTAATAATCTCCAGTCTTTTTTAAATATATACTTATAATTCTTGGGGATCCAATTATTACAAAAAATGAGTTTCCACCTACCCGCCTTTGTAGATAAAAAAAATTGAAGAAAAACAATCTAGAGAACGTGGAGATTTAAATGATTACAAGAGAGCAAATCCCATTTTTTTTCCTAAATTACAATTCTTCAAGAATTATCCCTTGCATTTATCAAATGGCAAAAAAAAAGTTCTAAATTATGTTCTCACCCTCAAGTTAACATATTCAATTACCAACAGAAATAATAAATAATATTCCATCAAATGAAACTATCGCGGTAGAATGAATTTCGTCAGTCAGTCCACGAGAGATGTTTCTAAAAAGAATTTACGAGCGAATGGCTCGAGGAGAGATGCTTCAGTAGCGCCCCTTCAAAGACGTACCTATTAATTAGTTATACGGAAACACTGAAGATAATTGAAGTCCGAGGATAGAAGCTGAATTTAATTATGAATTCCAAAGGGTCTCCTCGTTGGCAAAGTGCACGAGGGGATTTCCGGGGTTTCGTGAATCCCCAATAAGATTTTAACATCCAAAATTTAACCGCATATTACATCGACGCTGAGGTCTTGTTAATAATCGACCAGTGGCTGAAGCCTTTGATGTTTGTAATTTGCCCCCCTCATCCCTCCCCCCCCCCGTCCCGCCCCCCTTTTACCGTTGTTGTACCTATCAAATCGTGACTCGACACATCGCACACCCATCGGTGGGAATCTTTTTGAATTCAAAACTCTCAGCGAACCCGCATTGTCTGCAAATTAGAGATGGACCCTCAAACACACAGAAGAAGATCAAAGTGAGGACACACAAAACCGGTAGAGAAGGAAGGGTAAAATAGTTGGCGAAGGAGAGAGGATACAAAGTTGTGGATTTTATTTGACGACATTTATTGTATTTTACGAACTAAACGAACTCAAAAGTATGTTCCCTAATTTTATGTAGCTCATTAATTGGCTGTAATTTTTAATTTTCAAAAAGAAAATAAAATCCACGCCAAACTTACGAAAATTTTTGACAGAAGTTTTTTTTTTGCTGTACCTAAACCACTTTTTAATTTTCCAAGCAAGTAAATAATTGCATTTTCTGCGAATGCGTATAGTTTTTTGATAATAAAGTAACGAAATAGACGACTAAAGAGATTTATTGATTAAAAAAAATTTTTTTCTGGCTACATGGACTGAAAGTGAGCATTCTAACCTCGCTTCGCTCACTTTCGACCATTTTGGGAAAAAAAATGGATTCAACTCGCCTACTGGCTCGGGTCGTAATTTTGCACGGGAGGACGACTTGTCTACTTTTCCTCCCTAGGTGAAAAATATACTATTCCTCTATGGGGGAGTGAAAATGGTATTTTTCGGGACGAGTGAAAAAAAGTAATTTTTAACGAGTGTAATCACACGAGTTGGAAAACTGTTTTTTTCATGTGTATCGAGCAATATTTGACGACAGTAGTGAAATAAGGACATATTTCTTCCCTCTTCGCTCGACAATAGTAAAAAAAGGGCACTTTTTTTAACTTGTGTCATAAAAAGAATTTCCTGTAGACCATTATAGACTACCGATGCATTTTCAAATGCGATAAATTGTCTTTCACATCTGCAAAGACTCAAACTCTCTTTATCAATGATTGATAATGAAAAAAAAAAATACTCTGCCCCTGAATTTAATAAATTCCATTATTGAATTAAAGATGACGATTTGTCTACAGAAACAGATAAAATGAACAAAAAAAATCAGCATTTGAACGATTAGAGAGCTTCCATCCGGAAGTAAAAATCCAGGAATTTGAGATCTTAAGTGGCGTTCAATAAAACATAAATAACCATGTAAAAACAGTTTGAAAAAACGACAGCAAAAAAATTGAAACATCTTCGGATGACTACCTTGAACTCTCTCCCAACCGCTCAATTCATCGAATCCACGAGGATGCCTCTCAAGGGGAAATAATTGACATACACCGCAAGATTTTATTCCCCCCTGTGCTCCCCGAGACCGCATCTCAATGGAATTAATTTTTTCTCTATCATTCTACATTGTGGATCGAACGGTGCTGGCAATTTCAATTGCATCTTCAGCGGCATGAGCCCGGAGTGCTATCGGAGGATAAGAAATAATGGAGAATATAATGTAGAGACATCTCCTCTCGGAGGCAATATAATGTGGGTTGGATGGCAACCTATTAGAATGCAATTGCGCAATGCTGACAATATCTGCCTCGGGCCCCCGGGGCTGCCCCCGCCCATTCAACGTCCAACGCAGCACTCAAGAATGGAGACGACTTTGCTTGGAATTCAAAATTCTCCCAGGTTAGCAAACAAAACTGAAATTGTATTATTCAGATGTAATCCAAGAGGGAGAATAGTTCATTACTCGACGACAAATAATGCATACGAAATGCTCAGCAACGAACTACCGACAGATTTGATGAATTTTCGGGTGATTATTGCAGTGTCAATGTTTTATTCAAGGGCTGCCTAGGGATTTTTTTCTTTCTTTTTTCACTGAGTTGGCTTCGCTCGAGAGGTTGGGGCACTTGAGATTGTGACGAATCGATTAATCATCAGTGGGACAGCCATGATAACAGATGTCCTTGGGAATTCACTGGTTTGCAGTGGTAGAGAGAGAGTTCTTTTTAGAAATACGTTTTTACCTTTGCCAAGACAATCGATTGGTAATTGACAAGAAAATATTATCTACACCGAGACAATAAAAACTTTCTACAAGAAATTTTACACTGTCTCTAAGGCAAAGATCATTTATAACACGTTTGCTGGATTTTAATGATTTAAGTGTGCCCTCCAGGTAGGAATAGTCAACCCTGGCGATGGGAGGAAGGTTGGAACGAGATAGGACGTCAAGGCTGGATGACCCAGCCTTGAATCAAACTTCTTTTCATTGTTGAATCGTATATTGATTCAAGCATGGCTCGTCAATATATAATCAAGCCTTGGTTTAAGGTTGGAACAGCATGGCTGCTCAAGACTGGGATATCGAAGATTGAACAAGACTTAGTTCCATCGTCAAATCAATGACTGATCGAGGCTCGATACTCAAGGCTCGACCAGTCTTTGTCAATCCCAGATCAAGCCCAATCGACCCTCGTTCATTCCTACCTGGGGCAAAATCATTTCATCAATCGTCCTCTTTGACCTCATTCTCTGACCAAATCCTGAATCTCTTGACAAAGATTTGTCTCACAATGCCAAATATAATTTTCTCCCAAATTTTCGAGCCATTGGAAACAGCGGAACCCTAGGCCCTCCAATGGCTCTCATCCCTCCGCGTAATAGCAAAATGATCTATCAGCAGATTTCGCGATTTGAAAAATTGACGAGACAATTTCTCCCGTATCAAGCAAATCTTCCTTTGTCGAAAGTACTTTTTCCCCTCAGTGCCGGCGTTCCTCCCAAGCCACACTTTGTTGACCCCTTTACAATGGAAGCGATTCATCTTTCTTATCCACGAGCAAGTACAACTTGCAAGGTGTGTCAGCAGCAACACAACGAAAACCTCGGCAACGTCTTTCCCCCCGACTGCCTGCCAGCAACTATTTTAGGCATGCACATTTTCGAATGTTTCTTTTAGCCTCATAAATTCCCTCCCCGCGAAAAGAATACCCCCCCTCCAGCCATTCGAGAAAGATCGATTGATCTCATTATTCATCGTCGTAACACCTGTAGACGCAAATCATTCTACCGTCAAGGCCGATTTGTCGATGAAATTGATAGCATTGTCCCGACTATTCTTCAACGTCACCGAGGAAACCCCCCCGAAGAAGTAGAACGATTTTAGCATGATTATCCAGAATCTCAAAGTCGGCTGTGTGCCGAGTCTCAGTGGAACGCCGCATCAAAACTTCTGTTGCAACTTTCATAAAAATTGTATCTGACCTGGAAGAAAATCTTCAAAAGAATTTTCGCTCGCGGAGAAACTTAATTACACAGCTTCGGCGGACCGAAAAATCCAAAGTTTGCGGACCTTCGAGTGTTTCTTCGCTAAATTCTCGTACCGTTATAATTCCCGAAGAATCCCTTTCGGTTTACTTTTCTTATTCTCGAGAGTCTGGGCAGCCTGATAATTACGGTTCAGTAATTTAATTTTTACAAGTAATTAAATTGTGTTTTTTTTTAATGTGTACAACGACTGATATATCGAAAACTAGTCTGGACAGAAATCGTTGAATATTCAGGCTAATTTATTGAATTATTCAATTGTCAAGAGAATTCAGTCAAAAAAAAAAA